>JALIZH010023563.1:0-117721 GCA_030522465.1 Rhipicephalus appendiculatus | reverse complement strand
TACGCACAGGACAGGCGCTTTCTAACGACTAGTTTTATAAACGGAAAACTCGGACTTCTTATCCGAACAGAACTGGGCAGGGTACGTGAACACATAGTAAACACGTGTAGTGGCTAAACAGTCACAAAAAAGCAGATAACAGTGATGTCTCTGTCTGATATGGAAATGGAAGGATGACTTACAGTTATTTTAGTGCTGTGAAATGAAAAATGCTTCTACGATTTCTCTAGATGCTTGTTTATAATGTTAAAAAAGAGTGTCAGTGTTATCAACGAGGGACGTGCACTAACATTCGTTGCACTGAAGGGCGAGGCGTGTGCCAGGACGTCCTTTTAAACTGGTCATGTGTTCTCTTAACCTTGTATTCCCACACCCGCCAGTGTGACCTACGTACAGGTACGCACACGTCATGGATATCCTATACACAATGTTAATGTCCTGTGTGTATCGCTCCTTCGTCCCTGTGTTTCTTTCGCGCTTCTTAAGGAAACACCGTTTCTAACTAGGGCAAAATAGCTGTGCTGCTATAGACCTTATGCAATATCTGCTGCCATCTAGCGGCCTCCATGCGCATTTCCGCCATGTTGAAGGCTAAGCGCGCTCCGCATGAGCACACACGTAGCGTACGTATCGACGTGTCGCGGCTGATAAAAGCGGCAATGCCGACATATTTTTGTGTGCCATGTTGCTCAGATTGAGGAGACTGCGATGCTGAAAAAATGCTTTGCCGGAAACTAACCTCGATGTTATTAGATATCCTCACGGCCGACGAGAAGCGCCAGGTCGTTCCGTTGTTCCGGCTGCTGCTTACGACTAACGTCGTGTTTACGTTCGCCGTTCGTGATAGATTCACGCGGTATATGACAGAATCGGCACTCATCAGAGAACAACCTTTCGTGTCTTGCCGAAACAAGACAGTGTTCGCGCCGTGTGCTTGCAGGCACAGACAAACTGGCTTCGTGTATGGTCTTCAAAGCTGCATCGCGGCTACTAACGCATGAATACGCTGCTGTTGACACCATTACTATGTTTATTACATTGCGATAACAATTGGATGTTAGTCAGGTAGCTCGTGCGCGTCATCAATTCTCAGCGAATAGACAGATTGTCATGGGAGGGTCCTTCCTTTTTTTTTCATTTACGTCCCAAGAAAAACGCATAGCAGGTTCTCCCAGAAGCTGATTCCTCTTCGGAAAAATCCTTTATTCATCCCTTTGCGCTATGATGCCATGAAATGTTAACAGATGCTTGGGTGTGGCACTTAACGCAACTGGAAAACAAAGAAATGCTGTTCCGGCAAATACATTCAACCGCGGGTGCGCTACCGTTGGTTGCGCGCTGAGGAGGTTCCGCAAGCTTTAAGTCGGCGAGGCAAAACTGCCTTGCTGCAGCGCGTTGAAATTGTAAGGTACCAGTAGGGCCCCGAAAGCGACGATGTGAACGCGAATATTCTTGGCGTATGGTGTTTTTACGAGCACATGTCGGAAGAATATTTGAGCAAAATACCAGCTAATCGGCACCTCCTTCTTGGAGCAACACCTTAATGTTCACCTTGCATGTTCGGAAGAAGCAAAAATTTTAGATTATATTCGAGCGGTAATTCTGCGGCAGCGAAATAACTTTTGTTAAAAAAAACAAAAAAAAAAGAGGACGAGATTTTATATATAGTTAGATACACAATACATCAGGTTGACGTAGACCCTTGCTTATGAAATGCGTTTTGAAATAGGTCAACAGCAGTTTCTTACCGTCATCGCTGTGCAGTGTCGCGCGCTAAAACCTCCTTCCAACCATCCTATACACTACGCGCATCGAATTCAGATAGCTAACGCTCTATTCGCGACACGGAAAACAGACAAAATTTATAACCTAGCGCAAAACTTCATCCACAACGACTACAGGCTTGCATGCGACTCGACGACAAACTTGTACATTCGTCTCGTTGTGAGGCAGTTGTTTACACGTAATAATTGTCGAGCAATAATCAAGAGATGCCGGTAACCTGTATAGGCCCTTACGCACTCGTCTGACGTTTCCATGCCCCGATTGCCCACTATAGAAGCAGATACAAGCAGGAAGTTCCAGAAGTGACAGCGATACGATTCGGACACAAGCCTCCAACGTGGCGCCGAATCGGTAGCTTCGTCAAACCTCCGACAGATGGCAGCAATTTTGCATAAGGTCTATAGATCCTTGTTATACGCGTTGCAGTGCCGCAGTGGTGAATGAATGCGTTCAGTGCGCTTATGCCAAGTTTTAGGGGCGAATGCTCCTTATGGCATCACCTGGGCGGTTCTCGGTTGTCGATGCATCCTGAGTAGCCAGTAGCGTCTCCCTTAGCATACAATAGATGGCGCTGTCCCATAGAGATGCATGCAAACTGCAGTTGGGTGACGATATACTAGATGGCGTCAGTGGTTTTTCGTATACGTTGCTGATTAAAGATGATAGATGGCGCTGTTATAATAAGACAATGCGCTGTGACAGTACGTGATATGTATCGCCCTCTCCTCTCCTACGCTTCCCCCTCTTTCTCCTCTCCTACGGTCCCCCCCCCCCCCCTATCTTGCCTCACGGCGCCGACGCAGGCAGCGTCGCGAGGCAGCGTCGCGGCAGCGTCTTGATTGAAAAAACCGACTGCTCGCGCTGCACAACCGTTCACTGACCACCGCGTATATATACGCACTGGATTTCGACCTCCAAGGTAGTGCCTGTGTGAGATGTCTCCTGTGCGTGATTAAACAATAAAAAAAATTCACAGCGTACATGTAAAATTAAAGTGTGCTGCAAGTCGCCATGTCTCTCATCGACCCTTTAGTATAAACGCGCCCGATCTCACGTCGGTGATGATGTACTGGGCAGAATTCACGGAAGATTCACGGTTTACCGATGAACCTCCGCAGCTTCGCCCACTAACCATCATTCACTCCGTGGATATGCTGTGATTTTTTTATATAATGAATATATCGTCTATGTAATGGAGATATGTGGAAGGCTCGCCTGGACATGATTTCAACAGCTCCCATAAAAACGTTTGCTTATGTTGAGGCAAAAGGAGTTCCCATACTAGTGCAGAAAGTTTGCTGGTGTTATTTCCTTGCTTTCTATGAGTGACTTTGAATCCCTGCAGCGATAGGTATATGCGTATACAAGGAGTACACATTCAATGTTACCACAATGGCGGGATACGCGAGTGTGTGTTTCGAATAAATTATTCGAAGAAAATGAGGTGTATCTTGAACAAAGAGGGTTGGTTAAATGGTATATTATACGACAAGTGATGAGTTATACATTTCGATAGCGACTCAGTAGGTCAGTGGCGTAGCCAGGGGTTGGCACACCAAACCGTGAACGCTCGTCGTACACGGGAACACATCCGACTGCACCAGTCGGTGAACCGGGAAATCTGTGAAATTGAGGAGATTCCAAGGGTTAGGAAATGGTGAATTGAAAACACACAACGTAATGCACAACTTATATATTTAAAAGAACACACTCCATCAGGCTACATTTACAACAGTCAATATCTACTAGACGCTCTTCGCTCGCAAACATTCACTCGCTCGCTTGTCTCTGCACGCTCTCTCGTCGCTAAACTCTTTTTGCGTCCTAACTTGCTGTTGTCCTTCGTCCGTTCTCTCGCAATCTCGGACGTTCCAGCAAAGGTGGTTTGCTAGTGTGGTGCAGGACAGGGGGTGGCCGCATTAGGCGCATCGCGCCTAATGTAGCACTGCTCCCGTCGCATAGCCACGCACGCTTGCAAGCCAACGGTGATCCCCTCACACCTTTTAATTAAGGCTTAGAGAAAGGTGGAAAACAGTTCACGAGCTCAAACAAGCATCCCTTTAGGAATCCGACTGATCTGAACTTCCATCTGACGTTGTTAACTAGAAGACTCCGCCGCATGTCCACCCTTTTTTCTTGGAATAGATCTAGGAAAGAAAGATCTGGAGGACGGCCTCATAAAAGAAAAAAGGGCGCGAGACCTGCAGATCGCTCTCCTGCGCCGCTGCAAGAGCTAGTTTTTGCGCCTTCAACTGCGGGGCTAAACACCGGTAACGGAACCCTGCTTGCGCAGGTTGCCATCAGGCTGCACGCATTGGTTGCACGCATAGTTTGTTTACGCCCATTAGTGTGCATTACGGCTCTTAGTGAGCAAGACACGCCAGCTGACAGGCCAATAAGGGTGACCTTGCTGGTTACGCCAGTATGCGCAAACAAGTTATGTTGAGAATATTACAGTGCAATTAACAAGCGTGTCGCCCTAACCTGTCGCCAAAATTGTTCTTTCTTTCCATTGGGACATTGGTGAATTTTACGACGATGACTGTTTTGTTACGGGGATTTTTGTTTTTACAATGCGCAATAAATTTTTATGCTTCAAAGGAAACCAGCGTGAGAATTTATGCGCAACATGTAAAATCTCCGGCGTGTAAACGCTTAATTTCGTATAGCTGCTAGTGCGAATTGTACGGTTTGCAACTGACGTAAGATTCAGTAACTTTTTGAAACTTGAACTTTATTAAGGAAGTAAAGTGTGAGCAAACGTCTTGCCTACAAACGCATGACCTTGCGTGACAATTAAAAATTACACATGACGGGCAGCTTATCGTGCTTAAAATTTTTGTGAAAAACTATCCACCTGCAAGTAAAGTATGCCTTAGAAAATCCACGCTAAACAGCGCAAAGGAGCCTCTGGGATAGCGACATGTTTGCACAACGCAAATGCAAGATCGACAAAGGAGTCTAAAAAACCCCGGCGCTATCCTTTAGCTTAGGAATGGAAAACTGGGATTCACAAAATTTCCCCTATTTTTGCATTGTAAACCGGATTTTATGCTCGATCGATCTTTCATCGACTATGGGGTTGCAGTATGGCTGTTTCTCTGAATGTAAACTGCGTCTTACCACTTCGAAAATTTCGCAGATAAAGCTATAGTTACTTCGGTATCACCACTGTATGAGGTGACAGGTATCTGAGGCGCAGGCAGGCAAGGCAGTCTGACAATCCTTCTTTTTGTGTCGCTGTCGCACTGTCTTGACATACCGGTCTTGCTCTTTTTCAGTTCATGAACTTTTGCCGGAATAATGTCGGAACACTTGATATTTACAGCTCGGGCGTAACTGTACTGATGCAGCATTTTCAGTAAGTTCTATTATTTCTCTCTAGGTGCAACCACTTTTGTTTTTGGCAGGCACGAATTAGTACGCAGTGCGAGTTTTTGTAACTGTCTGCGATAGCTATTCAGATCTGGTTTTTTCGAGCTCTTGTGTTTTAATACGATTTTCCAAGCTACGAGGATACAAGACTTAGTTTGCAAGAGTCGCAAAGTGGGCTTGTTGGTAGATCATTAGGGCACTTATTTTCAGCGCGAACTTGACACAAGGACAAAGGAAAAAGGCAAGAAGAAGACACACACGTATAGCGCCACTAGCAACAACAACATTTTTTCAGACCCGACCTCCCTATATTGTTGTTCCTAGTAGCGCTACGTGTGTGCCTTCTTCGCGCCTTTATCCTTTGTCATTTTATCGAATTCCAGCTGAAAAAAGTGCCCTAACCTAAAGGGGTCGTGAAACGTTTTCCGAAAATTTTCAACTACGTGCGTATTCAGAATCCTGGCCGTCCATTCAATACTATACCTCGATTCATTTCATCGTGCGGGTTCATTTAATAGCTATAAAAACACAGTTTCGATTCCCCGCTCACGTTCCCCTCAACTGTAAAGTTGACGTCACTTTAAGTCAGCCAATGAAAAGTCTCTGTCGTCGACGAAACATGGCGACACAGCGATGTTTGCTGAGCCATAGTTGACCGAGGTTCGTAGCATCATGCCGGTTCGATTGCGGTGCCGTATACAGTCACGAACGTTGTTTCCTGTCTGCCGATGCACATGGTAAGCACAGCGAGGACTAAGCCACCCAAAACACGCCGTAAAATACAACCTAATGCAAGCAGCAACCTTCGCTCGCTCGCCGCGCCGAGCGAGCGAAGGCAACACATGACGGAGCCCGGATGTACTAGAAAGCGGAACCAAGCAGATCACTCGCTGTACTTTCACAGTATAAATAGCTCAGAGCGCAAAATTTGCTGTGTTATTTTTTCTTTCCTAGGTTCCTATAAATCTATCATTTTGGAGCTAAAAAAGCTAACGCTCTGTTTATAACTTCTCTTACCATGACGTTTCACTGATGTCGCATGTTGGTGCCTATGATGGCCGGTAGGAGCGCATTGTCGTTTAGGAGCCCAAGAAAACTGCGATTTCAAACGGGCGTCATTAATTGTAGACTGGATATTACGCCGAAATATTTCGGAATCGGCATGTCCAATCCTTAATCAGCCGGGAAAATTACAACCGGGCAGCTTCATTTTCGTTTCACGACCCCTTTAAGTTGCCTCGGAGGTATTTGCTGCATGCGAGGGTGTGGCATTTACCTCGCTTTTCAAACATTACTACGCGTGAGTGCTCTTGAGTTTAGTGGGAACATTGGACCTTCACGCTCATCTTGAGAATCGGGCTTTGTTTGTGATATGGGTGTGGCAGTCGCAACACGAACGGCTCTACCTCTATGAAGACGCTGGCACCATGTAGGCAAAAGGAGATGAATATGTGGAAGGCAACGTTCTCGGCTGCTGCAGCTTGTGCTTCAATGCCAGCTTCAGGTCGTCCTGCTCTAAATGATCAGAACTAACTACTATTCTTGGCCTCGGTACCCACTTGCTGCTTTTTGTGGTTGTCTTGTCGCGGAATATTTTATATGGAAACATCCCAGAGTTATTGATTTGGGGTAATCTTGCAGTTCAACTCTGTTTTTGATGGAAAGAATTGTGCTCCTTTTTGAATAGAAAAGCTGGGTGCACGGTGCTTGTTATCGACACATCAAACTACACTACGAGTGCGTCCATAACTAGGTTGCCTATGTTGCGGCCACTAGCTTGTTCCCTCAACGTGTGCAATGCAGTTGTTGACTCTCAACCAACCCTGGCCTTCCACGTGCGTCAGAACGATCAAGCACGACTATCATTACTGCCGTTAATGGCAACTGATAAGTCATTTCAAGCTACACACCATGCGCGCCCGAGCATAGCTTCTCATCTCGCCACAACTGCACCAGTAATGGTTACCACTCTGCGGCATCAGAAGTCAGGAACCTATTTCAGAACAACGGACCGATGTAGTGCAAGACGGTCAATGGAAGGTTATTTTCAAGTAGAAACCCAGTAAAGAGACGTTGCACTAGGACGACGTTAATATAAGGATTTCGCTTTTAAACATACCCTGCTTGTTGCTGCAGCTTTTCTCGGCACTGAACGTCACTCACATGCTTCATGTATGCAATGTAAGCCATGTGCGAGATGCTGACGGCGCAGCCATACATCGCGCAGAACGCAAAATTCTTGCCTATTCTCGATTGCACAGACAGAAATCCGCGCTGTAGAGCTTAACACACACATGGAAATACTGTTTTCTTTCCTTTTTTTTTCTATGAGCCTTGTTTGACAGTAAACTAAGGGAGTTGCAGTTACCTTACCCCTGATCCGAAACGTATCCGCACAACCAAACACAATTCCATCATATCCGAAGCTCTTTAATAAAAGAGACTCTCAGCACAAAACTGGCGTCCGAAACACAGGTAGTAGATTTTAGCACGGGCCTGTCTTTCAACCAGTGAGCCATCGTACTGCGGCTCCATGCTTGCTAAGCTATGAGCTGCTGGCAAGTGAGTCGGCAAATGGTGCATGACACAGAGGAGGAAAATCTTGGACGGTTGTATTACGCCACGCTGCCTCATTTCGCAGGCGAACACTCTGAAGCCAGCAGTGTTTGCCTAACACCTGACATTTTGCGTTAAAATAGTGAAAGAGATGTTTGCGGGACTGTAAGGATTGGTGCCTGGCAGTTTTTAATCGAAGCACGAAATTCGGCCGGCCACGGAAGGGTTCAAAAACAGAAGTTAACCAAGAGTATTGACACCTACCACGCGCTCCCTCATTCTTTCGCGTGTTGGGTCAGCACAGGAGGCTTCAATCGCTTTGCGCATTGCCCGTTCCTAACTTTTCCTTTCTCCACGGTGTAATGCACGGCGGCGTTGTGTTCACTAGCAGATGGCACTTCGGAACGAGCTAGGAGGCATGTCGATGAAGTGGATGCGCTTGAAAGACGAGGACGGAGAAGAGACGGGACACACAGGAGGCATATTCCCGATTATGTTTTTGACCTAGCTCAGTGGTGCCGATTAAAATGGCGTTCGGTTACCCTGTTAGGCATTCGTATTTGGCTGGACCAAGTTTATTTACATGTCAAGAACTGTATAGCCATTCCGCAAAACTACAGATTTATACACTTTACGGGAAGTGTCCGTGTCCATTTTACAAACGTACGAAACAGCCAAAATCCGTACAATGTACGCGTAAACTGAAAAACTTAAAAGGTATTCATAGAAGCGCCCAATCACTGCAGGCAAAGCTACCAAGCCGGAACAGCGTATGCAGACGCGTAAAAGTATTTCGTCAATAACGCTGCATCTCTATTGGCGTTCACTCACAAAGGCAAGCTGCGTGCCTTGAACCTCTCTCCTAGTTTATTCATTCCTTCGTGATGTAAAATATATCATCACTCCCTCCACTCAAATAGCTTAGCATCAAATCTTGCATCACCTGGGTGCCTAGCTCGTGCTGGCCATTGCGTGACGATCACAAACATTTGCGGCTACGCTCTCACAAACGGGAGGTCGAAAATGGGTAATTTCGCGAATATCAGGGGGAGAACGCATGCATATACTGCGTACACACTAAACTTGGCAGTAAGGTAAACTTAAGGAAATATCGTAATTTACAAGCGAAGCAGCGAATTTCTTGCATCAACAGTCGACATTTTATAGCGTGATAAACATAATGTGATTAACAGCAATGATAATTTCATGCAAATCGCCACTCTGCCAACCTTCAATTCGTCGGCTGAGTGGCTACCGTGACCCCGTAGCTCGGATACACCAGCCGGAACCTTGATTCGAAGAAGCCCATCAATTGGCGCATCAAATCCAGGTGCGTGGCGGTCACGTCGCCCACCATCAGGAACTTCACGGGTGGGTTGTTTTGCACGTACCGCACTCTTATGGCCGCTGAAAAAAAAGTATTTGGACATAGCAGGTTAAGGAGTACGTTCTCACAGATAAGATAGAGCTCACATAAAACTGGCCTAAAATACTTTGGAGTTATCATAAGAATCAATACTTCGTATTATCACTAGGTATCGACGGTGAAGAAGGTGGCTGCCGCACTGTTAGAGAGAAAATTCTCATCGCACGCGGTACGGGGCGCCTTTTACATATAACTAATAGAAAATTCTATAGTGTTTTCGCTGAAACTCACGTTAGCTGCAGAATAAACTCGATTACTCGTATAATGCAAGCAATCACATTAAACTAGTACAAGAAATCAAGTGGTTTACGAAGCTTGTTTAGAAACTGCGCCTAGCGGTGGTAACAGTTTTTCTGGGTGAGACCCGTTCAGGTCGGAATAAGAAAATGAGCGCGCGTGGCAATGTCCCTCTCTAAAAAACGTCGCCCCGATTCAAAACATGCTGGTAAAAACAAATACCCAGGAAAATAAAACAGTCAGTTTCGCCGCAAGGGCGAAACAATGAATACGACAGCAACAAATCAGACGACGAACGGCAAGGAGTTCGATACTTGCAGCGCACCGCTAAAGCGCAAAGGACGCATGAAGAGAACAGACAGGACGAGCGCGAGCGGCACTTGTAGCACGCTGCTCATACACAAGGAACGACACTGGAAAAGAACATAAGATCGCGAACTAACAATTGTCACAGTTTTTGTTTATTTGTGTTTGAGCAACACGCCACAACTTAACGCTTTTAGATATATTTGCTTTTCCTGAACACTGCGCCGCGTGGAGTGACCCTCCAGCGTCTCCGGCCGCGCGGTGGCGTTCGAATTGTTTATTCAGCGTTGCACATCGGGAGTGGGTATAGAAATGGGTCGCTTTTTAATGCCAGTCTTCGCGTAATCTCGCGAGCGACACCTCCGAGCTCAGCGTGCGCCAGCGGGGAAGGGTTTGCATGAAAAGCTTGCCGTTAGTCTATCAAAGGAATTTCAGTAAAACTTCTTTTGGGCCTAGTTGGTTCATAATCCTAGACGTACATTTACAGCGCAAACGCAAAGACGCACCACAAAGAAAGAAACGACACACACAGCGCTTGTGTGTGTCGTTTCTTTCTCTGTGGTGCGTCTTTGCGTTTGCGCTGTAAATGTACGTCTAGTCTATCAAAGAACGAATGGCGCGCTGCCAAGTTTTCTGCGCTGTGGAGCGAGGTATCGCAGGTTCGAATCCTGGTGGCGTGTTTAGGAGACTTTCTTCTTTTCATTTTTTGCGGCTTTTATTTGTGTATACATACAAATACATGTCCCGGACATGCGGCGACGGCAAAAGGCAGCCGAGAGTGTCCAAATGAGTGCTATCGCAATAATAGTTTCCCAACAAAGTTTCACAGTTTAAAGGCATCCTTAATGGGGTTAAAGACGCACTCTGTGCACGACTTCGGTTCATACCCGGCGCTGCTGACAGTTCCTAATGCCGTCTGGGATATCTTAATAGTTCATTCCATCGAAACGTCGAAATATTCTGTATGGCCCCAAGTATTGCCGAAAACGCCTGGCGCTAAGTTCGCGATGACACATCGGACTCCAGACCCGCACGCGGTCACTGGATTCATGTTTCATTTGGATTCCTCGAAAACTGTAATGACTGCTGTCGATCCTCCGTTGGCTCGAGAAAGCGCATTGGGAAATCCTCGAGCATGTTCAGAGCGTTGCAGATCAGAGGGCACGTAGACATTGTCTTCATCAGTGGCAGTTAACAGCATGGCGTGCAGCTCGGCAAGAGGGTTACTTCTGTAAACTTCTAAAAACAAGAACCTGGATACACTAAGGAAGACTGCAGAAAGCAAAGCAGGGGGCCATCTCGAGATCCTGTTCACTGGCAAGACACATACACCGGACTGTCCCCTGCGAGCCATCGTTTCAGAAACTTATTCCTGGCAAAGGACAATAGGGCACTTCCTTCAATCGAACCCAAAACTGATAGTAGGCAAGGACACCTTTATAGTGCGCTCTTCGACGGAAGTTACCAGCCTCCTGGAACAAGGTCTTCCGCTGGCCACTACAGGGTTTTCGATTGACATCGAAGACCTATTCTACTCAATCCTGCACGATGGCTTGTTCGCCCCTCTCAGGAAGAAAGTTCAAGATTCTGGAGAAGTAGCGTTCCAGAATGCGGCGGGGGTGAGCGCAGAACATTTTGTTGAACTGTTAATGTTTTACCTCAATTCTACGGCTATTGAGCTTAATGGAAAATATTACGTACAGAAAGCAGGAATCTCTATAGGTTCGTCTGTTCCATCCTACTTTGCGATATTTACCTGGCAGTGTTTGATCAGCGCGTTGAGCAACTAATCTCTGGGCAAGATGTAAAAATTTGCCGGTATGTTGATTATCTAGTTTTACTGCACGTGTCCGCACAAGATAAGCTTGATGGCGCAGTGAATCGTAACTGAAGGTTTTTCAATCAGTTTCCGGAGTGCTCACCTTTACGCACGAGCTAGCTAGGGACAACTGCCTTCAGTTCTTGGACCTAAAACTCCTTTTTAACGACCAACACATTTGTTGGTATTACCACCCGAGGATAAAAACAAACGAATTCTGTTTTAAAGTGCGCATTCGAAGCTTCTTAAGAGGGCCAACGTAACTGTAGCCTGCAAGTCTGCGCTTGATTAATCTTGCACGCATAAAGTGGAAATGAGCTTGAATCAGCAAGTTAGGCGCTTCCTTTCGGCTGCCTACCCTCGTAGTTTAATTGCAGGTGCTTGCGAGTCTCCTACAAAAACTGAAATATAAGAAGCCACCAAAAGAGCATTTTCAGAAAGATAAACGGCAGGTCATGCCTTACATTGATCGAATTTCGCATAACGTAAAAAAAGTGGCAAGCTGGTACGCCGTCAAGGTTGTCCTGTCGGCTCCCTGTAAACTCAGTAGTGTCTGCCCCATGGTGACAGGAAAGAGTAAAAGTACGCCTCAGTGCACAACAAGACACCAAATGAATTACACTGAATGCATTTCTGGGGTGGTGTATTCCATTTCGCTGACTTGTGGCAGCTTGTATATTGGGCAGACGGGAGGGTGTTTTAACGATAGGGCGAGGGAATATCAAGGGCATGCAGGATGTACTTTGGCTCATCATTGTAACAGATTTAGAGAAAAATATTAGGGCGGGCGAAACACTTCATGCAGACCTATCATTGAAAACACCAAGTTCTTGATTAAATCAAGTGACCAGACCGAAAGGGAGATTGTCGAAGCTTATCACATCATAAAATCTGGCGAAAGATGTGTTAGCGCGCCGTCTCTTTCATTATCACCAGAAGAAGTTGCTTTCATGGAGAGTGCGCTGTAAAAGCGGCTTGTTTTTTTGGTATTTTTTTGCGTTGTTTGTTTCGTGGTTTTTCATGCAAAATTAAGGTGAGCGCCAGGTGTGCGGAGGGGTCTCACTGTTTTACTTCGTTGCTTTTAGTTCTGTCGCCTTCAGCTTTACTCCTGTTAATTGATGTATCTCATTGTGCCATATTTTTAGATTTTCATGTGTTTTACTTACATTTTTGAGCGTTCGATCTTTTATGTTTTCATCAAGCCATGTTACGTCATCGTAATTTCCCCTTTGTTCAGTTTCTTATGTCACAACCGGCTTTTTTGTTTGTTCGTTTTTTTTTTGTCGTTGTTCTTTGCTTCTTCACATGCGCAAAGCTCAGCGATATTTGTGACACGTTTTTTCCTGTGTGCGTTTGGCCGCTATCTTGGGCTACACTCTTATTCAGCAATGATAGTATTTTTGTTAGCGCATCCGAGATTCAAAATATTGGTCACGTGTCCAGGTTCCTGCTTGAAATATCTGCTCCTTGCTTTCCAGAAAATAAACAGCTGGCGGTCTGCGCTCCTGGTGTTCTGAATGTTTTCTTGCTTGTGTCTTGGTCTTCTCGCGCAGTTTAGGAAAGTCTATCAGCTGTGAACCAACTAGCCTGCCAGAACGTATTACTGCAGCAGAACGCGTAAGTCACTGCCGGGTGCGGTCGAACACGATGGTGCAGGGGCTGAATGTTTCTGATTACTGCAGGTACCGGTACTTTCCGTGCTGTTGCACAAAAAACACTCCACGAACAATTTCGGGATGCAGCGCTCGGGCCTGCCATGCACGAACAGCCTGGTAAAGATGCGCTCGGAACATTTAACTCATGTAAAGCGCACAATACGCGTTAAGTTTATGCCGGGACTACAAATCCACGCAGAAGCAAACCAGCGCGGAGAGCACGCCGCTGGGCGCCTGCTGTTTTGTTTGCCCCATACCGGTTCGTTTGCCCTGTATATTTGACGTCACTTCCGGCACACTTTTCGCAATGCATTGAGATACGATAGCGCCTCTCCTGAGGTTTCCTTCCTCCATGGCCTCAACCGCCATGTTTTTGACCATCTATAGCATTTCGCTATGAAAAAATACAGCTAAGACAGTACTCGTGCTAACAAATAGTTTTCTTTAACGAACAGAATATAGATAGCAGGGTGAGCAGTGTTGAAGTGGATGATATGATGCATTCAAGTAAATAGTTGTCCTATTAAAGTTCGCGTCAGTACCGCTGTTATGATACGTTGGAATCTCATTTTCGAGATATCAAAAAGAGCACCTACTCAAACCGACTGTCGTACTTTGAAGAGCGATGGAAGCGATGGTGGGATAACTGGTGAGCCTTCCTGTGGGGGGATCTGATCAAATAGTAGGCAAATATCGAAACTGACTATCTGTGCCACAAAATATGTTCCGCCGACATTTTCAACTCCTTGAAGTTTCACAATTAACATTTCATTTATTTTCTGATTCGTGTGCCAATATCCGTACCTGCGTAACGAGTCACCATTCGCGACGCTCTTGAGAAATGCCACAACAGAAACTGCTCTTGTCATTATAACGACAGACAATTATAGGGTCGCTTGAGGCACTTTTTCCCTGGCAGTTGAGAAAGACAACATCGCCGTGTGCGCCGTGTGCTTTATGTGCTAGAGCTGCCGACGTTCGCGGCTGCAGCGAAAAGGAACTGCATCGTCCATTTTTCCTGGCACGAAAGCCCTTGGATATGCGGGTGGGGGGGGGGGGGGGAGGGGAGAGGCCACGTGGTTTGAACAGGAACTGCGTATGTTGAGCGGCCCGGCGTGGTCGCTTGTGGTCACCAGTGGCGTATCTTCCCAGGCACCCGCATATAGCTTAGGCCTATGTACAAGTTGTGTTCTAATGGCGAAATTCGCACTGCAGTCGCAGACAGCAAAAAGGTCGTTGCATTCGCTGCAACGTCCGCGTTTGCTTGCGCCACATGTTGTTGAGTTACGTCAGGTCATATGGATAGGGAAGGAGCTGCTAGCATTGCTTAATAAAACATGATTTCTGGTTATCACCACCTGCCTAGCCATTGCTAAGCAGCCTCTCGGTGCTCTCGGCCATGACTCAAGGAATGGGGTCAACCTGGGCGACAGACACCACCTGCCTAGCCATTGCTAAGCAGCCCCTCTGTGCTCTCGGCCATGACTCTGGTTACAGTAGTAGTGGTTGACGGCCTTCATATTACCACAGTGTTCTGGTTCGCATAATGGGTGCTTCCCTACTTCATGAAAGTGGCCGGACGCGGGACGGCGGACGCGGGAGGAACGGACAGAGCTCCGAGCATAAGATGCTTCGCATCTAAAAGACTGCTCCACACTCGCCGTAATGGCAACTGGCAGCGCTGACTGACGCTCCCATGTTTAAATGCACATATGTACCTTATAAAAAGAACGGAGGGATGTCCGCCACCGTAACTCAGCGGTAGAGCATCGAACGCGTTATTCGAAGGTCGCAGGTTCGGTCCCTGCCGGTGGCAAGTTATCTTTATCCGATAACCTCCTGTCGAACACACAGACGATAAATCGGTCTCGACCGAGCCTACCCTTGAAGAGCACTGAGCCTTAGTTGCATCTTTCGACCGTGTTTCGCAACGCTGAACAAAAATATTGCCCGTTTGCCGCGCCCGCTTGTGAAAACGGCAGGCAGTTTTAGAACAGCGTGCGCAAAAATATATTGGGTTCGTTGCGGTTGGCTGGCCTTCCCATCCCTTAAAGGCCCCTCACCAGGTCACATAAAAAGCTTTAGTTAGACACTGGATGTTGTGTGCCCAATGAAGTAATGGAGAGCATTATGCGACAAGTAGCTTTCAAATCGGTTCATTACGAGCTCAGAAAACAACTATTTTGAAGCGGCGCGAAACTATGATGCGAGCATGTGAGCGTGAAACCCTCGCCACTAGCCTTAAGTTGCATACGCAAGCCATATCCTTTCCCTATAATGAACCGACTTGAAAACTACTGCTCGCATAGTGCTCTTCATTGGGTACACAACAACTTCCAGTGTCTAAAACTTATGTGACCTAGTGAGAGGCCCGTTAACGGAGGCCCGCCAAGGATTGCGTATGGCGCATGCGCAGTGGCGACAAACGCTAACGTAAAGTTCTGCGTACGCTATTCTAACCCCCCGTATTCAGAAAAACTCCTTCACTTGAAATTGACCAACAAAGACTTGACGAACATTTGACTTGCCACCGCTTTATTAAGGCAGCGCGCTTGAAACGCGTTCGTGCTGCCTTAGCATCGCCTAAAGACAGCGCGTTCGAAACGCGTTTGTGTTGCACTGAAGGTGGTGGCAAGTCAAATTCAAGTCATGGAGCGTTTCTGAATACGGGGGTAAAACTCCCTGATAAATGTCGTGGATTTCGTTCAGAGGGTGAACAAAATACGAGGTCAGCTTACTGCACAGAACGCTGAACACAGAGCTTTTCCGGCCGACAACTCCAAAGACGCCAGCAAGCGTCGAGCTTTAACACCCATGCAATAAAGAAGCGTTCGTAGGCATTGTCCTCGAACAGGGGAGCTATTCTCGCGGTGTCCACTTAGTGGACATGTCCACTTCGACCTCCACTGATTGGCTGGAGCTCGGCGAGCAGCGCGCCGCCGGTTCCGGTCTTTCCTCCGCAACGTCAGTTTGACGCCACGCAGCTTTCACAACTCTCGACACAAATGAGAAAGACGGAATGCGTTTCGCCGCAACGAATGCTGCCCCCAGAGATCCGCTTTTGGACGCACATCTCGGAGGCCATGCATAGACTGTGATCACGTTAGCCCTTGAATTAGGTTTAACGCGGCCGCCCACCTGACGCACCTGGAAGGTCGGTACGCATTCCCTGCATCGTTCTTCAAACGTCTCAACACGTTCATACGCAAGTTCAGGCTTGTCAAGTTTGTTTAAGAATCTTGTAACGGTACATTTCGTCCGCTTTCTTTCTCTTTACGCTGGGAATGAGCTGGCGGGTTCGATGCGTCAACGTATTCAGGAGCGCCATGACGTCAAGGCTCGCCGTTTTTTGGCGTAACTGAAGGCGCTCCGCCGAAGTGGACATGTCCACTAAGTGGACACCGCGAGAATCGCGCCCCTGGTCAATGTGGGGGGGACCAAGCACATGTTTCGTTGAATTCAAAGTACGTGGCCATCCAGGTAACCCGGCAAACAGCGTCCGGCTTCAACGACATTACAGACATCGAACGCCGGCCACTTCCGACACCATGTACGATTCACAATGCTGACAGACGCTAGCCGCGTCTACAGAAGTGACATGGTGCCATGTTTACCGAACAAATGCTCGCACCTTGATTCGAATGCACCATCTCCAAAAAGCACGGCGCGTACTTTCCGTTGCACAACGATAAGCATTGATGTTTGTCGTTGTGCAAGCAATTGACGACTGTCTATACCTTCCTGGATTCCTGACCAGGGAAAGCAACGCTGTTACAATTAATGAATTTTGCCATCAGGTACTGCAATAAACGTGTACTACTATGGCAAGCATACTTAACCCTATGTTTGCAATATACTAAAGGGGATTGGTTGCGCGAATGGTCCGAGGCTTTAGAGACGAACAGCGTATCGAGAAGCTTTATATTACTTTCTTCGAAATCTGTACATCAAGGTTAATGATCTAGACCAATTTTTTTCAATGATCCGCATCACAGCGTGTAACATTGTTGTAGTCATTGCAAGACTTTAAATTGGTTGGCTACACCTTGAACTGTGGCAATTCGCTTAAACTGCAGCTTTTATTCGAGATAAACCTCAGCGCTCGCATCTGCCATGTTATAGCCACGCGCAGTAGTAGCCCCGTTCACCTCAAGACAAGATCAGGCCAATCGGTATCTTACCTTGCTACGCTGCGGCGAACACGTCGACGAAGAGGCGCGGGTAACATTGTTGTAGTCATTGCAAGACTTTAAATTGGTTGGCTACACCTTGAACTGTGGCAATTCGCTTAAACTGCAGTTTTTATTCGAGATAAACCTCAGCGCTCGCATCTGCCATGTTATAGCCACGCGCAGTAGTAGCCCCGTTCACCTCAAGACAAGATCAGGCCAATCGGTATCTTACCTTGCTACGCTGCGGCGAACACGTCGACGAAGAGGCGCGGCCACCCAAGCGGACGACAGCGGGCAGAAAACCAGCACTGACGCAGCCTGGCCGAGGAGCGAAAAGGAAGGGCGGGGGAAGAGCGCCCGGCAAGCCAACGCGGCGGCACGCGCCCAACGACCGCTAGTGATGAACGCGAACCGCTTAAAGGAAGACGAAATTCCGGGTCATTACATGAAGTCATAGAGTTATAATACCTAGAGGGGAACCTGGCGCTAGTGTCTATGCGGGCTTATGCGGGCTCCTTCAGCGACGCTTGTACCATGCATCATGGCAATGATGGGAACTACAGACTTCGGATCTGCTTCGGATGGATGACGTTCTTGAGATTCGCGACGCTTGTTTGCCGAGTGTAAAACAAAGTGATATGAAGTTATTTCTAATTGAAACTTGCTGCATCTTTTTATACGTAAAACTTATTGGAAAAAGTTAGCTTGACCGTGAGATGGAAGTGAAACCTGGACAAATTTAAGTGCCAGGGTATGCATTGCTCTGCCATAGTGTTCCAGATTTGGCATCAGTATTTAATGAAATATTTTTTATGACACTTGAAAACAAACACGCTTGTTTCTCCCTCGAAAGTGCGTATTATCTTTTTTATGGAAATATACAGTATTGAGTGAGAAACACTTAACGTATCGTCTGCTGCGATGCCAGGTGCGTCTGTCCAAGTGGCCTGCCCCCAACGCATCTCTCATTTTGTTGCGAAGACGAGTCAGAGGAGCGTGACGGTGCGTCTACTTAGCTTCGCCGTCGTTTTGCTGTCGATATGAACAAGTTTTGGCAAAACGCGCTTTAAGGAGACGTCAACTCTGCTCGATATCCTGCACTGGCATTGGACGCTACATCAGCTACATCTATGTGCAGCGGTGAGCGCACGACGCGTCGCTAAAACTGTCAAATACAGCATGAACAGCTGCAACGTCGCAGCGAACAAAGAGACCTAGCGGTCTTCAGCCTCTTTGAGCAACAAAGGCGCTGCTTGAGTGCTTTGCACCGCACCCCAGTAGCCAAGCTGCGCGAAGAACGAAACTGAATCTGTATAAAAAAGATCTGTAGACACTTCGCTAGCTAACGCTGTCGAATCCAAAGTCTGTACTTCCCACCATTTTCATGGTGGTACAACGATCGCAGCGACAGATTCCACTCTAGGTATTATTGTATGAAACTCTATGACATGACTTCTGCAATTATAGCTCATGCCCTGCGCGACGGATCAATTCGTCTCAATACAGTACAATGCAAATGCGAGAAATTAAGAATGTATACAAAAAATAGGAGAACGCGTGAATCCCAATCCGCTAAGAGAAAGCATACGCTGAACAGCGGCTAACTGTAACAAAAAATCAAAAGTTAACAAAAGCTGGCATACGGATGACAAAGCAACGTTGACAAATCCTTAGAGCCAAGAAGTCGAGCAGTCCCGCAAAGTTCTGGTGTGTCTTCGTATTTATGATGAGATTGCAGCGCAGTTTTTCCCGGGAGTCCTTTTCTGCAGGCAACTCTTGAGCAATCGGATCTGTAGAATAGTCTTTGTTGGAGACGCTGGTTTGACGTCTCTTCAACTAATCGTTGAGATAAGGTTAGACGGCCAATCGATGCTAGGCGACACAAACTTCTTCCAGGTTCAGCTGCTATGTCATGATGGAATGGACTAGACTGCTTAGCAGGACGATGTCCTGCGCTTAAATAAACTTTCATCTACATAGCGTCTCGCCTATGGAAGGAATGACCTCGATATCTGTCCAGTCACGCGCACTTCATAGTCCCCAAACTTCACCCTAAAATATATTTTTTGCGCCCTTCTTCATCAGAGGCGAGAATGATAACTGAGTTCCTCACGTCTCGGGCGTCTAAAGGGATGTCGTATGCATCCTGCACCTGCGATCTCCGCATGGGAACGATGCGATGGCTTTGTTCTCAGCCAGCGCGGCACACAGTCACTTCATCGTTTTAGGTAAAAAAGGCGGTCGTCTCTGTCCGACACGACTCCCCACTGCCCGTACAGCTGCAAGAGAACGAAACGTCGGTAGCAAGCCGTCAAAGATGGACTCAAGATATAGTCATTTCGTGTTCAAGACGCATCCGCCGTCTTTACAATTGTAATAGGTTTACTCCGACTTACACAACAATTATTGACAAAATGACAGACACTCCACCATCTATGCAGGTTGTATCAGTATAAACTGGTAACAAATGACATATAGTGGTTCATCAGAAGAAAAGGCGCTTATTGGCTCCCATGAGGGAACACGCCTAAGCGCCACAACAAATGAGCGGAGGACGATCAGTCCACTAGTCACATACTGTAGCGTCCAATAGAAGTTGCAACATGTTGCCAGTGGTCAATGTGGCGCCAACACTCCACAGCGGCGCGGTTATAGAAAAAACAATTGCGAAAGAAATACTGTTTCGATTCCCGTTGTTTCCTAAACCAATTTAACTTGTGCTGGTGTCACTGTAAAGGCTCGGGGCCCCTTCGGCCAAGGTCTCCTTGTTGCAACTCATATTGATCGCTTCTGTATGTCCTTGTAAACGTCCGGTACTGCACCGCTGCTGTTGTTGCAAGCCGATGCGTCGCGACGGATGGACCATGATTCCAGGAGTCTTCTTTTTCCCCCCACCTTCGTTCACGAGCCAGCGTCATCGCATTGTTTATGTCGAAGCCATGCCCTGTCGTCTAGCAGTGTTCAACAAGCTCCGTCTTGCAACGCGTTGCATGGTTGCCTTTAGCAACATCCCCTTCGTGCTCTTTAGGCCACGTTGACCTCTCCTGCCCGTTCGACAGATACAAGTTGCATAGCAATTTCCGCGTTGCACTTCGTAGACGGCCCCCCTTATGATCGTTGACAGGTGCGAAGTTTTATGGTTTCGCGAATACAAGTCTCAAGGTGTAATAGGGCTTAAAAAATGGTTTGCATGTTTGGTCCGGGTAGTCAACAATAGTTACTCCTTCACGCTAGCATGGCTCAGCGTGGGAGAGTGTATTCATCTTTATGGGAACTGATGCGCACAAAAGACAGGGACACAAGAAGGAACATAGATGGACACACGAAGCGCTATGTTCCTTCTTGTGTCTCTGTCTTTTGTACGCATCAGTTCCCATCAAGATGAATCACCAACAAGCCCAAGTAGAAACCCTTCGGGAGAATGTAACCCGTTAATCAGCGCGTCGATGCGTCGCAAAATGACAATAGACACTTTTAGTTTAGCGTACGTAACGAGCCTACGTACGCAGCATGGCTACGGGAGAGAAGTGCGCATGCACAGTACGTAACGTATCTATTCCAAGGATGCGTGCGTACGCCCGGAAAAAAACATCCGGCGCACGCAAACGTAACGAGACGTAGCGCTAGCTACGTGACGCTATCGCGAGATCTCGAATGAAAGAACAGCCAGATTACAAGATGGCACAGAACTAGAGTGTACTAGAACAGGGGAGTGCCCGGAACGAGCTTCAAAAAGTGAAGCCGTAACAGGGTCAATCCGCTGCGGCGCTGCGATCGGTAGTCTGCAATGTGTCGTCGATTTAAGACTTGCGCGCGGCTCCACCAAAGTGGTGCCGAGGTAGAATGTCCGCTTCCCACTCAAAAGACCCGGGTTCCAATCGCAGCTGTAGATGTTGAGTTTTCATTTTTTTTATTTAACTTCTTATAGCTGTATTGTTTTGTCTTGTTTCTTAAAACTAGCTGCAATTGTTACGTATTGCCACAGAAAGTAACTGAAATGTCAAGTAGAATACAAGATATTTGACGGTGAGGGTATTTATTTGCAGCGCCGCCGCCCGGCATTCAACAAATACGTAAAGTATGACCTCCGGGACTTCTCGTATTCGCAAAGATCTCAGAGCCATACTTTACGTCTTTGTTGAATGCCGTGCGGCGGCGCTGCAAATAATTACGTTCACTGTCAAATTTATTGTATTTTACTTCACATTTCAAGTGTCAATGCGTACCAATTGAAGCGAGATTTAAGAAACAAGGGAAAACAATACAGCTATGAGAAGTTACACTAAAGAAAAAAATCTCAACATCTACAGCTGCGATTCGAACCCGGGCCTTTCGAGTGGGAAGCGGGTATTCTACCTCTGCACCACTTTGGTGGAGCCGCGCGCAACTCTTAAAACGACGACACATTGCAGACTACCGATCGCAGCACCGCAAGCGGATTGACCCTCTTAGGGCTTCACTTTCTGTACAGTGGTGATGCGGCCGTTCCGAGCACTCCCCTGTTCTAGTACACTCTAACAGAACGTAAAAATGTGGATCCGATGATTCAGCTTGACTCGGGTGTCAGTGGCCGTTATAACGGCCGGTACCGCAGGATGGCGCTAAGAAGCACTCGAAAGCTGTTTCATTTCACATATGATACGTCTAGTTGGACCAAACGCATCCCGGTATGGTCGATACGGTAAACTAATAGTGTTGCTGAGCGCTTCTCTTGCAGCGTACGCATTGCATCGTGCTGCGTACGTAGGCTTTTTTGCGTACGCCCAACTAAAAGTGTCTAATGCGTGGCACTAAGCATCGCGTTTCAGGGTATTTCTGACGGTCATGCACCACACATCCAGATTCGGGGCCGCCAAGGGTAGCCGCGACGAGTGCACTCGCCGTCGAAACGGCATGAAAACATCGTATTGTACGGATTATGTAGCTTCGGGTGCATGGGTGTGCCGAGAACAGTCAGCCCAACTGAACAATGTTAGCACCGAAGTGTCTTTCTCGACTGTGAAAATGAATTCTAGAAAAATCGAGGATTATTTGCCACGCAGGTGGCTGTTTTGGTCGGCGATACATGACAGTACGAAAAGTTCTCGGCGTAGGGGGTGGGGGGCTGAAGCCTTATAAGCTACCCCCTGGCCACGCCCCTCCCACTAGGCTAGGAAGAGACAGCTTCAGCTTAACACGATAGTGTTAACGAGATCGCTGCGAAGGAATTCCGACGTCGTTGGTAGTGACAAAGAATCAGCGTAGTCCATGAGCGAAGAATCCACAAAGATGCAGATAAAAATAGATAATAGAATAAGTGTCATATGAGTGAGAATCGAACCCTGGGCCTTCTGCGTGGCAAGCAGGTGGTCTACCACAAAGCTGTGTCATTGCTTGCAATTGCTTCAAAAAAAGCCGGCAGACCCCACGCACTGTGGGAATCGATGTAATGCGAAGCAGCCAGGAAGGCGCAAATCATGCTTTACATAATTTGCATGTGATGTTTTACATGTTAGGACCTGTCATTTGTGTTCGCCATACAGTCACGTCGCGCAATACCAATTTTGGTGCTTATCAAGCTAGCGAACTGGACGCAAGCGCACCATGAGCGTGGCATGTAAATGGCGTTGTAGATGACATGCATGCCAAGATTTTCATGTTACCACCTGCCACTTATGTTCGTTATACAGTCATGTCACTCAATACCAAATTTGGTGTATTTCAAGCTAACGAAATGGACGCGAGCGCGCCATGAGCGTGGCATGTAAGTAATGTCGCACATGACATGTCATGATTTCCATATTACCACTTGTCATTTATGTTCGGCATACAGTCATGTCACTCAATACCAAGTTTGGTGTATATCAAGCTAACAAAACGGCCGCGAGCGCGCCATGAGCGTGGCATGTAAATCATGTTGTTCATGACATGCACGTCATTATTTGCACATTACCAGCTGTCATTTATGTTCGTCATACAGTCACGTCACTCATTCCCAAATTTGGTGTATATCAAGCTAACGAAACGGCCGCGAGCGCGCCATGAGCGTGGCATGTAAATAATACGTTTCATGACAATTATTCATGATTTTCATGATATGACCAGCCATTTATGTTCGTCATACAGTCATGTTATGCCCTACCAAATTTGGTATAAATCCCATTAACGATACGGCCAGGAGAGCACAAAGTCGTAGGCGGCTAGATAGATAGATAGATAGATAGATAGATAAATAGATAGATAGATAGATAGATAGATAGATAGATAGATAGATAGATAGATAGATAGATAGATAGATAGATAGATAGATAGATACGCTCAAAGCCGCCGAAGTTCGCTAAGAAATGCTTCGCATTTAAAAAACAAAAAAAAACATAATTAATGTTTTTCTCATCAGGAGTATCTTTAACGCATGCAAAAGTGCGCGGCAGAACCGCCAGGCTTTTCAACATGTGAATTGCGCAACGAGTGGATGTTTTAAAGGCCCACCCATCACAAAGCGCTAATTAAGACATACTTAATCATCATCGATAACAGCATCAACGGAGTGAGTAGCTGCGTAGGCTTGTGTGTTGCCTTTCGAACGTGTAGTGGGCCCTTCGCTGGTTCACAAAAGAAAGAATTAGGGCGAAGTGGGTTCTGCACAATTGTACTCGCCGTAGGCATTCTAGGATAGTTTGAAACGGCCAATGTTACGAGCACAGGCATTCTTTCAGTGACTCGCCTCGGTGGTCTAGTGGTTATGGTGCTCGACTGCTGGCCGCGGGATCGAATTCCGGCCGCGGCGGCCGAATTTTCGATGCAGGCGAAAATGCTTAAGCCCCGAATACTTGGGTTTAGGTGCACGTTAAAGAACCCCCAGGTGGACGTAATTTCCGGAGCCCTCCACTACGACGTCTCTTATAATCATATGGTGGTCTTGGGGCGTTAAACCCCAACAATTATTATTATTGACATCCTTTTCGTGCGGCACGGTTGAGGCATCGACGGAGAACCGAAGCGAGGCTAGCAATTGAGAAGACAATGCGCACAGGTCCCGATTACATTATCGCGTTGCGCACTTGAAGGCGAAGCTCAAGCGTCCTACAGATTTTTTTAGTGGACCGGGGGTGAGTAGTGTAGCTTGCCCCATGTCTGCGGCGTATACCCTCTAGGAGCTGCTTGGCACATACCCGCTAGGCTTGTTATAGGCAGCCTCTTCATTTTTAGTGGACCGGAGATGAATGTGCAGCTTGGCCAATTTCAATAGCGCACAGCTCCTAGGAATTGTGTTACGCTGGGCAGGAATTAGCTTCGAAACTATACTGCTCCGCTGTTAAAAGAGCGTAAATGGAGTTGGTCCATTTGTTCCCAATAACGTTAGAATCGCGAACGAAAATAACTAGATAACAGCACATGCTTACACGCAAACAGCCTTGTACTGCAAACATGTTTTGTCTCGTTTATTTCGTTTACAATTGTAAACCAATTCCTTGATACACGAGCGCGTAACGTAGACAGGGATTAGTGTTGCGAAGTTGCCACTCCGGAAGTGGAATGGAATCATTCCACATTTACGCGACCCCGGAATGGAATGGGAATGAAATTACCTCTTTTTCCGCAATTAGAGCACGTTCTCGTCTACGCGCTGTTTTTCAAACTTCAAACATTAAAAAGTGAGAGCCTCAAATTTAACAATTAAGCCGTATTTTGAAAATGGATTGGCTGATTACAAGCACGGTACATTTATAAGCAACGCGCCTACTACAGTCCTGTCCCTATATAGACTGTGTTGCTTCAAAGTTTGTCTATTCTTCGCATAACCGCGGTTATATGCCATTGGTATCCGTCGTGCGGAACTATACGGCGGCGGTATACCCCCCTCTTATGCCTAGTGATTTTTCTCCCTCGGCGGCGCTCCAGCCACCTGCTGTCTCCACACCCTTCACTTCTTTGTTTTGGCAAATTAGTCATGTAGGCCTGAGTACTTGTTTCTTCGAAGTTGAAGGCCACAACGCATTCTCTAGGTCCACCTTTAGTTAGCCAGAGCCAACGGTAGGCGTCGTGTAAAAGTGTGAACGATCGGACAATTTGTAAAAGAGAAACCGAGGCATAAGTTAGTGTACAGACAAATGCATTATCCCAGCTGATACTAAAGGGAGAAACAAATTATCCCTGCGCGTTGGTTCCCATTGATATCCCCGCACGAAAGTGGCGAATACTCTATGCACAGCCTTATCTTTATCTCGCGAGCAGTTTAGTACCTGACACACGTAAATAACCTTTGCGACAAGGAAAACATTGCATACCTGCGCACAGGCGAACACAGACAGTTCTCCTCACCCCATCCATGTTTGCGAGGCGCGCTTGACAAGCGTGAGTGCTGGCGAGCAGTGCGGCCCAGTGTTCAGTATTCGATGCAAAGGCACAAGGTGCCCGAGCGGTGCACTGTTTCAACTAATACCAGCAGATCTAAAGGTTTTTGTTCCCGTTAACCAAATCTCAGTTTTCTCCACATTCACGACCACTCCAGACGCGTGGCAAAACTGCTTAGTCTTCTTAACACTACTTTTGTCACCACAAAAGTACGCCACGTCATCTTTTAGCATTAAGACATTTAAGTTTAGACAATATTAAAACATCACCCATCGTTCAAACATGCTGACCATGCAAATACTATATGTAGCGGGAGAACTAGCTGCCCCTATGAGAATTAGTAGGATGGTTGTACTGCACGAGATATGTCACCAAGCTACTGTCCCTCGACCTTGGTAAAGTGTTTTGTGTCCTTTTGCAGTTCCTAATGCATTTGATGACATCAACTTTATGGGGCGTTCATTCTTAACTCGATAAAACTATCAAGATGCCTTTCCTACGTTGAGGAATTACAGGAATGGAATCGAACTGCCCGACCCTTCCCGGAGGGGAATGGGCTAAGCTTTTCATTCCGAGGATTTGATAGGAATGGAATTGCGGCAAGTTCTAATTCCCCGGAATGGAATTGGAATGGAATGGAGCCGCCCATTCCGCAACACTGACAGGGACTAAGAAAGACAAGGACAAGCGCGTCCTTTGTCCCTGTCTACGTTACGCGCTCGCATATCAAGTAATCATGAATCACCAACTCGCCCAATCAGCCATTTTGACATGTAAACCAATGTGTTTTTAGAATATGGTTCTCATTGTTGCTGATAAGTGTAAGTAAATCTTGATCCCTGATAGTTATCACAAAACTATTGACTGATTCTTAGTGACTGGGAACTTCTCTGAGTCGTTCTCATTGTGAAAAATTTTCAGTCATGAATACCTAAAAAAAACTTCCTCATCTCCCGCTAAAGGGAACCATGTGTGGATGCGAAGCAGTGGGGAGATGGTTAGCTTGAGCGGGAGAAAAGTCGCCGCTCTCGTTTCGCGGCAGCGGCCCGGGCGTTCATCGCGGCGCTGCACAAGAGAGAGAATGAGGCGCGAGCGCTCCGTCAGTTTCATACCGCAGAACTACCGTGGCGCCCCCCAGTGGAGTATGCAGCTGTCGCACCACCTGTCGTGCGCGTCGCTCCGTAGAGCATTCCTAGAGGAGAGAACGGGGGGTACCGTAGGAGAGGAGAGAGAGGGGAGGGGACGTGCATACTCTGTGGGGGGTGTGGGACGTGGGAGCCGCTCCGTACAGTAGAGGATTCCTAGAGGAGAGAAAGGGGGTGAGCATAGGAGAGGAGAGAGCGTGCATGCGCTGTGGTGGTGTGGGACGCTGTACGCGGGAAAGAGGGACGGACTTGCGCCGTGCCAGCACTTCTCAGATCAAGTGTATTTGGCAAGGTCTCACATATAACTGCGTAATTCAATCAGTAACTTTGTATTTAGCTGTGACGGCCTCCGTACGATTTCCATCTGGACAGAGTGTTTTGTATGGCCCTGCTCGACCAGCTGAGCGGCTTTGAAATGATTTTTTATTTATTTATTTATTTATTTTTGCCCGCAGTATGCCCTACGGCACAAATTAAACAAAACGACACAACTCGATTTCCCTAGATATGAAATTCGCGGATGCACTTCGAATAAAGGCCCACCGACACTGTCGACGTGTATTGTGACGTTCTGATATTTAAACAGCACGCGAGAGAGCATAGTCAGCGTTTAGTAGACTAAAGTGTACTAGAGCACTGCACGGGCCGTGATTCTCGGCCCGGGCCCGGCCCGGAACTCGTTCAAGTTTACCCGCCCGTACCCGGCCCGGTGGCTCAAAGCGAGACCCGGGCCCGGCCCGAACCCGAGAAAAAATTTAGCTTACCCGGCCCGGCCCGGCCCGGCCCGGCCCGGCCCGACCGCCGATCGGGCCCGACGGAGGCCCGAGCCAATAATATATAGGTGATCTTGCCCGACCATTGACAGCAAGGCGTTTTAAATGGCAAATATTTATGCTTTCTAGGCTCATATTTCGCTAACAATTATGCTTTAACTTGCGGTAATTTTTTTGCAAGAAGAGCTTATGTTCGAAACACTTGAGCGGACACACTGGTTACGATGAACGTTTGTTCGGTCGTGGTGTACTGCGCTTATTTTTTTCTGCAAATACAATGGGGATCATCACGAGCGGTTCGTAACAGATATTGTAGCAAGGTAAGTCATCTGCAGCATGAGTGCAGTTTCGATAGGACGTGCAATAAAAAGAGAGGAGACAAAGAACAAAATGCTCGTTGTTTTGATATCACTTTCTATTATTATTTAAAGCCGGCTCTAACGACAAAGCCTATTGTACGCCCTTCTGGATATGCTGCACCTGTCTTCAGCATAGCAGCAACCTGCCAGAGCAAGACAAATGAGGGAAAAAAGCCGATCTTCTGACCTTTGTCGTAAATGCAGTCACCTAGATAAAAATTATAAAGAGCCGTGCGCACCACGTGCACTTTTTTGAGGAATACGTATAGGCAGCCGTAAGGAAGAAAAAAAAACTATTGATCACAGCATTTTGTTCAAACATCACACCACAGCCTATAAATTTTGTGGCATAGTTCAGAGCTTGTTTTTTTTGCATGTTATTGTGTGACAAATCAAATTATCAAGAGATTCCGTATTTAAGCACTTGGCGCGCTTGCTTTGCATATCCTGCCGCGTTAAAGTTTCAGTAAAATAAAAAGTTGTGCGAGCTGGTTCTTGACAACTGAGGGGGGGGGGGGGGGGGGCGAAATACACTGCACACAAGAAAAAGGGCGGGAGGGACAGTGTTGCATTAGTCACCCATCTGCAGGAGGGAGAGATAGCCTTTTTTGAACGACACGTGAGATTATCGTGCTGAGCGCCGGGGCGCACAACAGCTTTGCGATTTGTGAAGGCATCGGTGGTCGTTGTTCTTAACTTCCACCAATGAAGCAAATTTAGGATGTCTTTGTGAATCTCTGCAGAAGGAATATAGCTGTCCAGCTCATGCCTTCATTTTTCTCGTTCTCGAACTTCCTGCGGCTTTTCAATATCATTTATAAAACTTCCTCTCTCAGGGCTTCTCCTTGCAGTTTTCAGCAATGTATGTTAAGCACCGTTCGCACCGTGCTCTTTCCTTTTTTCATAGAAGTATAATGGTTCATGCCTTCCAGATAATGTTGTACCTGTAGAAGGTGGCCATTCGACTACACGGGTACACTCTAAGAAAAAAAAGAGTCAAAAGAGGATTACGAAGCCATGATTCTCTTCGGGTATTCATTTGACCCCTTTTGGATGGTAGACGCAGAGAAAGAGAGTTGGCAATTCGAGAGGAGTTACAGAACTCTCGTGAAGCGCGTTTCGATTGGCTTCCGTTATGAAGGCGCCGCCGTATACGCCATACATGTCGCACGTTTGCCGTTCGGCGCCGTTGGGACGGGCACACACTCTCGCACTGGCGCCAGGGAGCCTGCGCGCCTGGCCAGCCGCTTGGCGCCCCGGCGCCTCCGCCTTTCCTCCTGCTCTCTCTTCTCCTCCGCCTTTTGGAATGCGTTGCGCTGTTCGCGCGTCTTGTAGTTTTGAGTTCCAGCGAACATGCGTATTCGCAGTGGCGTTCACGCCAGGCTCCGTGCTCGAAGTGACGCTTGTAGTGAGGAATATTCTTGAAGTTGCGACAAGGACTACGTGCGCCTCTAAACGGTGAGTGTACTGTTTTCGTAGGTACTAATTACACAGCTTAAGCTGGGCGTCTGCATCAGCTCTGCGGAAGTAGACTGCCAGCCATATCCAACAGTAGCCTGTGCCCGCGATGCTGTTGCAGGATGTTCAATTAAAACAGTCACTTAACGAGTTGAGACCGCTATGCGCGTTGTTGTGTAAGTGATTGCATGGCTCATAAAATGAGTGATGCAATCACTTATCAAGGGCGATTACTTTCTGATCGCACATTGTGTCTGAACTGCTGAAAGTGCTTGATATGGTTTTAAGATGCGCTTTAGTCAACGTCATAATAACATTTCCATCGATAATCGAGTGTGCAGCGTGCTTCCACGCGTGGAAACGTGAAAAAAAATTCTGTGTACAGAGACGCACTGCATATAATGACGTTCGGCTTTACAACAGAATCGAGTGAACGTGACAGTGGGAGCTATGTGACGTAATTCTAACATATGCCAGGTCTCAGGTCGACGTAGACGGCGTCCGCGCGCGTTGCTGTCGTTCGGGCGCTCGTACAACTGAGTATTTAAGAATGGGTTGCGTTTGTAGAACACGCTGTCAGTAACCGCTGACGGCGTGACCCTGACTGCCGGAGGATGCGCTTGGTTGTGGCAATATGACGGCGCAAAGCCGGGCTTATTCTGGAAGCACTTTTTGAAGCGATTTATCAGAAAAGGAGGGCTTTCATTCGTGCATAACCAGTGCCTATCGCGAAACGCGGTTCCCGCCTTCTATGACGTGAAAATTTGCTTTCGTTACGAAATTATTTAAAACGAAACACTCGTGTCAGATGTGTGTACAGTAACGGTGTGTTGAACAAAGGGTGGTTTAAATAAAACTAATCAGTCTCTTTGTTTGTGTGTTGGTTGTTCCCAGAATACCGGATCGCTTCTCCAGCCTCTTCACTCCTTTTGACAGCCACACTCGGGGCAACGAAGGTGTCGCTATGGTCTGGCGCTTCACCACTAGTGATAGGAAAATCAACAGCGGCGTTCGTAATGTCAACGAGGCACTCGGCCCTACATTTCCTTTGGTTGGACAAGACGACGTAGGAAAAGAGGTGAGTGGCACACACGCAAAGGAGCCTAAAACAATTGCCTTTGTTGTTAAAAAAAAAGCTCACATCATCTTGTGCTGCAGGTTTGTCACCAAGTGACATCTTAGAAAATATACTATATGAAAGTTGTTTTACACGATAACGGCAAAAAACAGGGTTCCTTACCATGCCTCTTTGCATTTGTTGTTTTGTTGCGAGCCTTCATTATGTCTGTGTAAATCACTTATTGTGTAGGTATTGCAAACTCTTACTATGATTCCGTTTTTTCATTATGATATCACGTTCTTCTTTTCAGGTACCATTTTTCATGGCTGCTCACGCTGAAGAGGACCCAGGCAGCACACAACGTCGGGCCGATATTGGTTTTAAGGCGGCTGTGGGCGGCCCAACCATGGTCCGTCGTTGCCGGCATGGAGCCAATATGGGCGGGGCCGTTGACTTTCGCCGGCAACATTGGGCCGATTTTGCCGTCCTTCAGCCGATGTTCGGCTTTCACCGGCAACATTGGGCCAAGTTTGCCGGCCTCCCGCCGTACTTCCACCGATATCGGCTTAGCCGACGGCTTTGACCGGCAACATTGGGCCGAGTTTGCCGGCGTCCGGCCGTACTTCCACCAATATCGGCTTAGCCGATGACTTTCACCGGCAACATTGGGCCGAGTTTGCCGGCGTCCCGCCGTACTTCCACCGATATCGGCTTAGCCGACGGCTTTGACCGGCAACATTGGGCCGAGTTTGCCGGCGTCCCGCCGTACTTCCACCGATATCGGCTTAGCCGACGGCTTTCACCGGCAACATTGGGCCGAGCTTGCCGTCATTCTGCCGTGTATCAGATGCTTCAACTGATATCGACAGCTGAAGGCTTTCACAGGCAGAATTGGGCCTTTTTTCCAGTGTTGTTGCCGCTCTTAAAGTAATGTTGGCTGAGTCAATTGTGGGTTAGCTTTCATTGACGAAGCTGGAATACCTTCTTGTCTTCCTTCAGACAGTTATATATTGCCCTGTTGAGAACGTCCTCCTGCGTTGCGGCGCTACAGAAGTCGTCGTCACTGACACAGGTACGGATTTTACGGCGGAAATAACGCAAACCATCTTGACATACAAGTCACCGACGGACAACCGCAACTATCATCCGCAGACGAATGGCCTCACCGAGCGGCTAAATAAAACCGTCGCTGACATGCTGGCAATCTACTGTACGTCGACGTCGAACACAAACTTGCAATGCCATAGAGCATTAAAGGGACCCTGAAACGGTTATTTGAAGCTTTGTCAACGTTTAGGCTCATACCCTCCTATCATACCCTCCTTCTTACCCCTGCCTTGCCTCCTCAACTCATGATACACGCTGGCATCGCTGGCGATCGCAGAGCTCATGTGAGCACACTCGATGATTTGAGCTTCGCCCAGTGATGACCTCTGAGACTGCACGCCGATATGTTGCGTGCATCTCGGAGACCATAGCCCCAGTGCGCCCGGCAGCACGCACGCCGTCTGGCAACAGAGACATCGCGGAGGGGTTGATATCTGCTCCGACAGGTGCCGCCACCCTACCAGCCAATTTTTCGTGCGCGCACACCGCAGCCAATCAGATCGTGCGCAGACTGCGTGTCATACTGGGAAGGGGCGGTTGAAAACGCGTTGGGCTGAGCCGCAGTGATCTGCAGCGATTCGCAGCTTTATAGCGTTGTAATCAATTACACAGTGTACGCAGAGAGCTTAAATTAGTCTGTAAATGAGCCTTAGGACTTGGTCTACTGGCTCAATGTGTTTGTACAAAATCGTCAAAACCGTTTCAGGGTCCCTTTAAGTGCTTGAATATTACTCGCCTAAGCGGCAGAAAGCTGCTACATGGATTGGTGTACTAGCAAAAATAAGAAAGTGCATGCATGCATTGTATCGTGCTAATGCCGCATGTACTATTCGAGGCGTGATGTAACGCCGAGTAAATAGCTTGCATCCTCTTGTTAGTTTCTGCAAGGACATTAACTAACAGTTATCACTGGCACTGTGGCTTTTCTACCCAAAAAGCGGCCTTCAGACTGACTCGCATAGAGGGCCATTTCGTTGACGAGCTGTTGAACGCTACAAAAACTGAACTTACATTCGAAGTGCAATTCTTTCATAGATGTTTTTGCCATTGGTCGGTAGACCTTACTGATATATCCAGCATCAGGATTCGCCCAATCATTCCAGCAGGAATACATTTAACGGAAGAAGTTTTATGTGAATACTAAATCTGCATAAACCGGGCCTTACATCATATTTCTAGCGCTATATCCTTTACATCCTTTCAGCCGCTGACCGCATGGTGTGAGTGCTTATAAACTGCACGAATAGTTTCTTGGCTGTGGGTGTGCACGTATTTACACAAGCGCTGGTTGTGGTCAAGCGTAACAAACGCATTTGCTTCAGGGATGTCACATAATTTTGCCTTGTGAAAGTAGTAAAAAGCTTAACAAGGAGTGTTGCTGAGCTAGTTGTTCATTACTTGAGAAAAATAGGTATGGCGCAAGAAAGACCGGGAAGAAGTGTAGACACGTTTTTTTCGGTAAAAACCTTCCAAATCAACTAGCCCACCAAGACAAACAATCGTTAACGAACATAAAACACCTGTTTGACCCGTGTTTGCCAGTTCGTGTTTTCACTTCATCGCCGTCTTTTTGTCCCATACCTATCATTTTGAAGTAAAAATCTCGTTCAACGATTGCTTCCCACGTGCGTTTAGAAACAGTCGCATTTAATGTTACTATTGGAAAAAAAGAAGAAACGCCGACCACAATAAAACAATTTAAAACAAAACGAGACGTTTCGGCTCCCACGCCTTGTTCACAGTGAAGTTCAAAAAAAAAAAAAATAGATGCTCCTTAGAAGGGAGAGATTTTTTTTTTTTAACTTCACTGTGAACAAGGCTCCCGTGTGGGAGCCGAAACGTCTCGTTTAATTTGTTTTAAATTGATTTTATTGTGGTCGGCGTTTCTTCTTCTTTTGCAATGCCTCCTCCCGACCAAACGGGATTCCGTCAAACTCTGGATTTCATTATTGTTACGATTATTGCACGGTAAATATGATAAAAAATGCGGTTACAACATGGTGTACGGAAAGTTTTCACGTAGCGACACTTGGAACAAGCGATGCATTGAAAAATCCACGTAGCCCACAGACGACATGCTGTGGAGGGAGGAGAGGACACGGGGGGGGGGGGGGGAGGGGGGGGGCGCACCATTGTCGGAGGCTGAGCCGTGCTCCTAAGAAGGGAGAGTCAGCATTTTTTCGTCTTCCAGCTCTACCCCTCTTTCCCCCCCCCCCCCCCCCCCCCCCCCCCACCACCTTTACTCCTGTCGGTCGGCGCGTCATTGTCGCATAGGCGCTGCGCCGTGCTCCCGACTGGGCTGTAGTAATTAGGCGCCTTTTCCTTCTTCGAACCACAACCACCACCACCATTGTCGCGAAACTTGCTTGACCAGGCAGGGAAGGGTAGCCAGCTCGATGGAAGGATAAGTAGTAGCGAGTGCAGGCTTTTTCGCCCCGGCCAGCAGAATTTTCAAGAAGTGTCGGTGTGTGGACATGTGCGGAGGAAAGTCAGAAACGTGTGCGAGACGGATACGCGGCAAGATTCCAGCGCTGTTTTCGGCAAAGATCACCGCAGCTAGCAGCCAGTCGCTACCTGCTTCCACATCGGACTCGCTCGCTTCATTTAAGGACACGTCTTGACTGCTCTTACGTCTGTCCAGACAGATTTTTCTCTTTATCGTGCGTTCGCTATTGACCATGCATTTTATTCGCTCGTGTTCTTACCGATCCAAGAGCCATGCGTGAAAGGTATTCATGCATGCTTCTTTTCCGTTACATTCTTACCTTGAGATAAGGAATGCGTGCGTGCGTGTCTACCTTGTTTAGATGTACAGTATATGGAACCTTGCGGCACCACTCGCAACGTTTTTCAGGTCGCGTGCTGTAGTTTATTCATGTTTCTGTCCCATAAGTTATGACTGAAAAAATTGTGATTTCCGCTTAAAGGATAGGGGTAATTTAATTTCCAGTCATGTGTTACGATGGACTAACGTTTGCGAACCAACCCAGCCTTACTTTTCGGTGAATTTGATAAACATCGGGGGGGGGGGGGGGGGGGGCTACTCTGTTGGCAACTAGCCGTATACATGCACTTTTAGTCTGTTTGCCATCCGTAATCTCCCTTTCTCGCCGGGCCGCCTAACATGATGTTTGTTTTCTTCGGGTACATCTTTAATCCGGCTTCTTTCGTTTACATCACCAGTATTTTTTTGTTTCGTGATTCGTCACCGTCATTGCCGCAAAACGCGATATCGTCCACAAAACACAAGTAGCTATGAAATTCTTAGTTAATTCTTAATCATATTTTTTTTCCCGTTCTATGTTTTTAAATATTTATTCTGAATATGCCTTGAATAACATTGTAACTCTTCGCCTGACCCCATTCTCGATCATATTTTCGTGTTTTTCATGAGGAATACGGTGGCGGTGGGATCGTTTTAGATGTTGGCTACGGTATCTATAGATGTTTAGGTGTTCCTTTATGGCATCATTATTCCGGAACTGCTGGCGTGTGTTCATATGTGTGAATAAATGTCTGTTTATCACTTTGCAAATGATTTGCTCTTTCATTACCTAGACGCATGCGTAATTGATGCAGCAGGACTTTCATCCTTTTAGGTGTGTTGGAGACAATATTGACTTTTCTTCTCTGCCTTGCACGGTTCCATAGAATTCTGGGTCTCAAGCTACGCTGAGACCCCAAATGGGTCGTTCTGCTTACGAAGTATTTACCGAATACGGCGTCAACAGTAGTCGATGAATGCCGTTGTGCTGCGAATAGGTTTTTTTTTGCACTGCTGACTTACAGTACAGTAATCACAGGAATACCGAACTATGCTTGGTCGCCACGCAGCCGTTTCACTTTATAACACGCGTATCAGCCTTTTTAATCAAGCTACTGTAGGCATCGAGCAACCACCGCCGGTGTCCCCATCTAAACTGGCTACGTGCAGACTACAACGGCACAGTATATTACCTTACTCACCGCACGGTAAATTACCATAATAACGAGTGCTAACCATCGCACCGGCGGCTTCCCGACCTCGGCGAGGCCGACACCAGGCCAGCATCGGCCACCTTACATAGGCCCAATGACGGCTTGCCATCATCTGCTGAATAACGGCAGGCCGGTCTCGGCCCGGCGCCGGCAAGCCCTCATCGGCCCAACGCCGGCTAGCCCTCATCGGCCCAACGCCGGCTAGCCCTCATCGGCCCGCCTAGCCCCTCATCGGCCCAACGCCGGCTAGCCCTCATCGGCCCGACGCCGGCTAGCCCTCATCGGCCCGACGCCGGCTAGCCCTCATCGGCCCGACGCCGGCTAGCCCTCATCGGCCCGACGCTGGCTAGCCGACATCGGACCGATGTGGGTGAAAGTAGCGCGAGCGTGATTTGCCGACATGGGGCCAATATTGCCGCCGACGTTTGCCGACATTGGGCCGAGATCGGTCCAATGCCGGCGTGCTGCCTGGGGAGCGACAACATAGCAAGTCACAAGTCTGATTCCTCCAGCCTTCACGACTTTTTGATTCTTAATCATAAGGAATAGATATGGAAACATGATACCGATATCTGCTGTTTATTTTGCACGACATGACACTATGCACATCACAGTCACACATTTTGTTTGGTTAATTATACTCCTACAAGCATCTAAATGAGGAATACCTCAACTGCTTCAACTTTACTGGGAATGGTGTGTTTTGAGGAGTTTTATTAAAATAATGCTAAAATTGAACTATCCTTTTTTTTTTTCTTTTGCGGTCGCTGGGCACAACGGCAAGTATTAATGGAGTTGCTTAAAATGAATACTTCACTATTTCCAGCAGCAGTCGCGCAAAAGTAGAGCATGGGTCAATTTAGTAGCTTAAAATAGCCGTAGAGTCGCTTGACGCTTCGGTGGGTGTCAATTGACCCGCGTAGGAGCGTCACTGGCAAGAGTCGTCTGACTCCCTCAGAACTGGTAGTGTGATCCTTCGCATAAGAGTCCTCCCACTCTCTTAAGAGGGTCCGGGGCACTCTCCTGAGCGCGCCGACTTTGACCCACCTAGAGAGTCACCGTGTGTCTTCAAAGAGAGTCGTATACGTGGCAAGTCAGAACTCTCCGAAAAGAGTCAGGCATACTCTTTTTTTTTTAGAGTGTAGGGCTGGCAGAAGGTGGACGAAGCGATTGAGATCAATTTTTGGGTTTCGTTCTAGTTCGGCAATAAAGGCGCGACTAAGCTTCTCGGCGCTTACTCATTGAATGCATATGGCTCGAGGTAAGATTATATTACTCGGCACGGAGTTCGAAATTGTCATTTTCCAAGCCAGCTATTTCGTCAAGTGAGTATACTTTGCCCCCCTGCCTTCTGTTTAATGGACCTATGCTACTCCTGCACATTCCAACGATGTTGCTGCAGTATCGTGTAGCTCTCGCACTATATAGCGCAGGGGCCTCAAACACGCGGCCCGCTGGTTGCATGCGGCCTGCGGACCCCTCGCTTGCGGCCCGCGGCACGCAAAGTACTGTCATCGTTCAATTTTTAGGGGCGAAGCTCCTCTTAGTCTAACCTTGTCAGGCGTAACGCGTAACCCCCCAGTATCGCCTGCCATCTCGGAGGCCATGATAAGAGATGACCATTTGCTCGTCTTATTTCCTAGATGGCGTTACTCTGCTGCTACTTTCCGAATTGCCGCTACTCTCCGATTGGCTGCTGCGCGCTTTGCCTGAGTGCGCGGCGATCGAGTGCCTCTCTCAGTCTCCTGGATCGTCGCCGTACGTGTCGAATCGTTGGTGGGGCATGGACGAAGCGAAGCAGCGGGCGCGGAGGGCCGCCGCTTCTCGGGCTCGCCTTTCGGGGTCCGCTGCTCTCGCTGCTCGGAGTGCACGTTGGCGCCGCTAGCTGTGCACTTCTTCGACCACAAGTGCGTAATATATAAAGGTAACTTGAAATCTCAATAAAAGTTTTCTTCACCGTACCTCACGTACGTGTTTGCATGATGATTTTATCGGGCGAACTTCTCGGAGGGTTAACGGCATCAACCATAACCTCTCAAGCTTCGCCCACCTCACCATCATTCACCTCGTGGATATGCTGTGATATTTTTTTTAATTTTCTTTGTAGGTACGTTCTTTAGCTACTTAGGCATGTCAGGTCTAAAGCATTTTTCCCGTTAGGCACACTCTGGAGTCACCAGGTGTTTATACATAACCGTGAATCGAAACTATATTTCAGCATCGGCGTCAGATTTTAGTCATTTTGGAGAAAGGTATCGATATGTTGTTAGAATCTTGCCGCCCAATCCCCTTCAGAAATGACCCATTTATGAGATATGGGAAAGCTAGCTTACATTTTGTAAAACCTATCCCCCCCCCCCCCCCTTTTCCTGCTCTTACCTTCGTCACTGTCCTGGCTTTTGCGAGAGTAAATTTTCGTGTATACGGACCGTTAGGTGATGCGAGTTTAAAGGGGCCCTGCAACACTTTATGAGCATGCTCAGAAAACGCTGCCGATTGGTAGTCCAGGCTCTCGAGAACGCGCGAGCCAAATATTATAGCGCAGCACGCGGCGAGGAATTCACAATAAATTCTTAAAGTCAGCTAAATATTGCTTTCCCTTCTCTCGACAAATGACGTTGCATACTCAAAAATCACTCTTCATCGCCATTCAAGCTTACAATCATTACAGCACAACCTGCCACATATTTTAAATCAATACGAAGATGTCAAGTGTTTTTCAGCGAAGGAACTTCGGATGCATTTCGTAAATATGTGATTATTAAATGTATGTCTTGTCTTTCGAAATTATCGTTTTCAGTGTTCATTTATCAGAGCCAATGCTGTATTATTTCTTGTAGCCCTTGCATATATTTCTGTCTTCCTGTGCATCAAGTTTTTGTTTTCATTATCTGTTTATAATATTTACATCTTGTTTTGTACATTTTGTGTTAATAACGTATCGATTTTGAGCTTCTAACAATTGTTGCCATTTTTTTTTCATACAACCGCCACGTATGCCTTGTAACGGACCATCGGCCCAGTCAAGCTGTTTTTCGAACAGCTTTTAGCCAATGGTATACCCCAGAACCCTTGTATTTCTGGAAATAAATCTGTATTGTATTGTATTGTATTGTATCAGCCATTGGCTGATTTGAGCATGGCGTGCTCGGTAGTTACAGAGGCCGCCGCGGGAGGCCGCTACTTGTCCACGCGTGCGCGCGCTATCGCAATGAAAATTCGCGTATTCGCAGAAAAAAAAAAAGAGAAAAAGCGCTCAAGATCACGAGGCGCGCGTGAAGTATTTTCTTTCCCCGTGCCATCCTTCCCTGCTCAGCTTCCAGCGCTTTCGTCGGGACGAGAGAAGAGAGAATGCAATTGCAGCGTGCGAGAAATCTTTGTAACTCCACTCGTACTGGACGGATTCCAAAAATTTTTGCGGCGGTGAATTCATGAGGCAGTAAGCTCCTTTAGTGAATCCATTCCATGGCTACTTGGAAAAAGTGTTGCAGGGCCCCTTTAAGGCCTCTGATATAGCGGAACAGGACGAAAACTCATACTTTAACAATGCGGGCACAAAAAGCAAGCTGTGCACGTCCATCTTGCGTCACATGACCACTGGCAGCATTCATGAAGCCACGGAAAATGAATGCGTCTTTAGGATTCTGTGTAATGAGGCCCCGTGCAGTCCTTTCATTCAAACGAGGGCTGGAACTTTCAAGAACTCTTCCCCGTTTTGGAGCTCTGTGATCAATCGTTCAATGATAAGTTATAGATATAAATTTATTATATTACATTTATTACTGTGATTACAGTATAATATATTTGGGATATAAAGTAATAAAGACTGCAAATAAAGAACGGAATCGCGGGATGTTGACCATATTAGCGCCTGGTCTATTTACTTTTAGCTCGCCCGTTTCCGATAAATCAAGTATCCTCATATGCAAGAAACAAAAGAACTTCAGCACTTGTCCCGCATAAAAATTCTCCAAATAGCTTTACCCACATAAAAAAGGCGTTTTTTCGAGATAAAATGTGGGACATATATGTATACACAACGTACGCGAAACAAATTAAAGGGACACGAAAGAGAAAAAAAGATTTTTCTATTATCAGTAAATTAATATTTTACAATTTCGAAATCACCACGCTTGCCGCGACAACTCTCTTGGTAAGCGAGAAAACGCGAAAAGAAAATGCATGTGGCGACGCCACCTTGAAGTTCGCGCAGCAAAAGCCGTGACGTCCTAGGTTCTGCCGGTGTCCACTGGGGCTTACGTGGTTTCTAATCGGTAAAAATAAAGTATACATTGTCCTTTGAAAGGGTCATAGATTAACATACCAACTTTCAGGAAATTTTGTAATGTTCCCAAAATACGGCGAATTTAGTTTGAAATACGTGACGTCCCACGAGGAAATTTCGGCGCAAGACTTAAAATGGAATTGCGACCTTTATTTTCTTCTTTATTAATAGATTTATAAATGTATAAATGGTGAAATAATGACGTTATAATTCTCAGACTTTATCAGTCTCAACCGATTCATTGCTTCGTTTTAGTGTTCCTTTTCAGCACTAAGAAAAATCCAAGCCCGGCCCGACCCGAGCCCGCCGCCTCAAACCCGGGCCCGGCACTAAGCCCGGAGCTTCAGGCCCGAGCCCGGCCAGGGCCCGCCGTGAAAACTACATCACCCGGTCCGGCCTGTGGGCAGGGCCGGGCCTGGGTTTTCGGGTAGGCCCGAGCCCGTGCAGTGCTCTAAAGTCTACACTGATTAGACAGCGTGCGCGTCGCTCGCGCAATATATGTAACAAACGAGAAGCATCTGTCACTCTTCGGTGACATTAACTGCAGTTGTATTTTAGAAGCGCCGGTTGTGCACTCGCTTGTTGACTCGTAGGCGAACGCTTACCGTACGCTCTAATAACGGTAACGTTTCCGACAACATAAAACGGCAAGTAACCTATAATATATAAGTTAAGTGGGTGTTACAACAATTATATCTTTGCGTTTTCTTTGTTTACCTATATCACAGAGATTACATTGACGGTGGCATGCCATTTAAAAAGCTAAAGCACCGCGATATGCGTTGTAACCTTTAGTAGAATGCAACTGATAAAAGCGCAGTGATTCATCCTCCACGGGACCTACAGTTTTGAGCGGAAGTTTATTGAAGAATGTGTGACATCGCGATCGATCATTTTGAAGCCTGGACGGCGGATAAAGTAAATGCTGAATGGGTCTTGACAGCAGAAAAGCAAACCACTAAAGGCAACTATTTTACATTGCGCGATACAATGGCAAGCGATGGTGGGGTATGGAATTAGTAGTCAATGCTCCTGTGGAAATGCCAAGCGAAATACGGCGCTGCGCTCGAAAGGCAATTTGCAGTTTCGTTTCGCTAACAGTAAAAAATTGCTTGCTTAATCTCAGCAAACCGCATTGATGATGCGACGGACACGGCCAGCGGCGGATTTCATTATTGCGAAGGCATCGTCGGTGCGTGAAATATGTCACCGCAAACATGCATTGTATTGCTGCAACAGCTGCAGTGTCTGCGCTTGTATGTGAAACATGACAAAAAATTAGGAGTAAGCATTGTGCCACACGATTGAGGTAGATAGAAAAAAAAACTGCCAGGCCTGCGCGGAACGCGCAGCACAGTAGCAGCGAAAGCTGGGAGAGCGGCCTTTCTAGAGCCTTTTTTAAACACTCTTGGGGCAACTACTACAAGCGCACTTGCATGGTACCCACTACGCCATATATCATCATAATTTTTGTATAGTGGGGAAGCGTCTACTATGCCATTATTCGTCATTCTTCGGAAAAGTGCGGTACCCGCTACACTCTTGTAACGCATTATGTGCACTTTGTTGATGCTGTGGCTGACGACGACGAAGAATTAAGCCTCAGGCTTTTTGTAATGGGTTGGAGCATTGAACGACCCACTCGTTACGCAATTAGCATTGTGTGACGCCTGGTTGTTACATTACTGTTCTGAAACGCTTTACAACGCACGTTAACGCGAGTCCTTGCCCGAAATGAAGTCTGCATAGGGTCAGTTTGCACCGCAGTTTCAATGGAGTGGCGTAGCTCAGTGGTAGAATGCTGGGCTGCCACGCAGAGGACTCGGGTTCGAATCCCATTCGGTCATAGGTGTTTTTTATTTATTTGGCTTTTTCTTATTTCGTGCGATATTGGTTACGGACACCGGCGGCGGCGGCGGCGGACAACTACGGCGCAGGAACGACCCTTGTTGTGATCTCATAACAGCTTTCGCTGTAAAAAAAATCACAGCATATCCACGAAGTGAATGATTGTGAGTGGGCGAAGTTCGGAGGGATCATTCGGGTAACCGTGAATCCCCCCCGTACATTGCCCACTCGATCATGCAAAGACGTGACAACACGTGTCACGTCTTTGCATGATCCTGGGTGTTCGATCGTGACCTGGGCACGAGCGTCGCCGACTTGTGTTCCGGGCGCTCCCAGCCTCAGCGACAACGCCAGTTCGCGTTCCACGACAGATGAAGACGATGCCACCTACTCAGACGCCGAAGTCCACACCAGTGCTCGACGCAACGCCTCGCCTCCGCATGCATCGCCACAGAGCGCTGCTGTGAGTTGTGAAAGCTTACGCGTCCTTGGCTATGGGTTGTGCCGCCGTGAGTACCTGGAGCCGCCGCATGCTCCGCGACGCGGTGCTCGACTCCGAGTACCGCGTCGGCCCGACGATCCCAATTATAACAGCGCCATCTATCCTCTTTAATCGTCAACTATACGAAAACCACTAACGCCATCCAGTGATATTTCCAAGGACATATACACACAACGCCATCTAGTAAGCAAATCTTAAAACGAGCAGGCTACATAATACTACTACTACTACTACAGAGGAGGGAACGACCAACACCCAAAGGAGCTTCGCCCCTGAAAAAAAGTGTCAGACCAGCCTCGAATACGCGTACATTGAACAGACCTGCTAAGTAACGGGAGACAATAATAGGAAAGCCCGGCAAAATCAAAGGCAGCTTCTTTTTTCTTAATATTTTTTTTATCGGTGGGAATTTTTTATTACAAAAGAAGCAGTTCTCAGCTCTCAGATTTTGAGTAGATGCCGTGAATGAGGCGGGAGCGTGTGCGTTGAAACCCTCGCGCGTTCCAGACTCCCGTTGACTGCTCACAGGCAGCGGCTCCCTGGGCGTTTCTGTGCGGAATAAGATTCGAAGCTTTAGGAATGGGCGAATTGAGCGCACAAAACGTACAACACTTTTTACGTTTATTTAGAGGACACACTAGATCAATATTAATTTAAAATACCCGATATCTACTATACGCTCTTCGCTGACACACATTCGTTCGCTTGCTCGCATCTCAACTCGTTCTGCATCCTAACTTGCTCTTGTTATTCATCCGTTGTCACACACTCACGCGCGCCAGGGGCGACTGTTTGGAGGTGTGGTACTGTCCAGGCTACGGCTGCATTAGGGGCATCGCCCCCCAATACAACCCTGCACGCTTCGCGGACTAATATTGAGCAATATTGAAAGACTTTGGGCAATATTGAAAGTGCGATGACAGGACCGAGCCCTGAAGGGTTCCACAGTAGCCCACTTCATACGTTCCGCCTGAAATCGTACCCAGTAGAACAAATACCTTCTGGCCCGACAGGAAAGAAAGGGTGCAATTGTAAATCTCTGTACTAGGCTAAGGGAGGAAATCTCTTTGAAAATGTGCTAATGTGCAACTTTGTCAGAAGCTTTGGTGAGGTCGAGTGCAAAGATGCCTTTGATCTCGCGCGAAGCATTTTCGAATAGACATGTTTTGAGAAGCATTGCGCCCTGTGAGGTGCGTTTTTTTTAAAAGCCAATTGGATTGTGTCTAAGAAGTTCATAGTTCTCTATGTGCTCTTTGTCCTTTGTGATTCCCTATGTATCGCAATGTTCAGCAACTTTGCGACTTTATGGCGCGAGGGAGTTGAGACATAGGTAATCCACGTTTGGGGGCTTCCCCGGATTGAGAATCAGCACCAATTTGGTGGTGTGCCATTCCAATGGGACTTGCCCTACGTGCCACACAGTTTATTTCTGCCATGGTGATCTCATGGTGATCTGAAAGTGTTTTAGTAATTCCGTCAGGCACCGGTGCCAACCTGCCGTTTAGGTTGAAAAGAACGCGTCCGGTTTCTCACTCTGGGAAAGGTTCGTCCAGCTATCGTCTATTAGGATCTGTATATCTAGCTTGCTCCTTCTCCGTGCGGCCAATAGCGATCTCTTTCTTGATAAGCTTATCTGCGATTGACCTTGACGGAGTGTGTCCTTGGATTGTTTGTCGTTGATGAAGGTTTTGAGCAAGTTCCACTAACTGTCTCTTCACACGCGACCGTCAGCCTCGTTAGCGCCGCCTGCCACTCTACGTCAAGAATCGACATTTTAGAGCCCGACAAACATGATGTGTCTTTAACACAAACGTCAATTTCATGAAGATTTCATTTCTCCGAACCTTGCCTGCTAATTGCCTCCGAGGGCAATCGCGACACTGGCGCCGTACGACGGGTACTCGTCGCGGAACACTTTCTCCACGAAACGCAGCAGCAGGCGAGCCACCTCGACGTAGTTTGCAGACACCTCAGCTACCAGCTGGTACTTCAGATTCGGTGGCGCGACCTCTTGATAGCGTACCGTCCACTTGGCTGAAAAAAAAAACAACAAAAAAGGGGCTCTAACACAAGTGTTGTAATCCAGCAGGGTTATGAGTAGTTTCTGGAAGCAAAGATAATATAGAGGCCACAGTGGTCTCGACAAAGGTACTTTGCACTTTATCGTCGTAGGATACAATACTTCATATTTTTACGTCGTAGTGATGAAGCAGGCAGCGGTCGCGCTTCTAAATACAAAACTCTTCAATCGGCGAACTTTTGCTGATAAAAGAATTATACTCCCTGTACGCTCAAGTAGCAGTAGCAACACAAATTTGACGGCCTGCACGGTGGATGAAAATATGATGATAGGTGCAACGTGCCACTTTTTATATCTGAATTATCGGAAATTCAAGTGGTGCAGCGGAAACTCACACAAGCTACAAATTAGCAGTCATGACTTCGCCCTTGCGGAGAAACTGTTAACACTTTTTGCAGCCCCTGTAGCAATAGCAATGCAAATATCTTACACGTGTCTTGATCCAGAACGCCGATAGCTTTTTCGGCGGCTGGTGCCACTGGTTTGATGTCGTTCTTCGCACAGTAGGTGCTCGCCGTTCTCGGGTACTGAATGTCGACTGAGATCTCCTTGTTGTCGATGCGGTCAAACGTAGCCTGCAAAAGGAATTTGCGTCTTAGTAACTGCTCTTTTACTACACTGCTCCATGACCTAATCACCATCCAATTTGCCTAGCCACATTTTAACGCGAGAGCGTTAAAGAGCTCATTTGGAGAAATTCCGGCGTCGACATTGGCGTCTTTGGTTGTGAGCGAAAAATCATCATCTTGTCCGATTCGAGAAAGATGCAAATAAAATAAATAATAAAAATGATCGGTTCCGCGCGGTGATTGAACCCAGGCCTTCTTCGAGGCAAACAGGTGTGTTGCCATGGCGCCAAAACATTGGTTGCATCTGATTCAGAAAAAATGCTATATGAATGTCATGTAGCGGACGTAGTCTCTTTAACGCATCTAATATTGCTTGGCAGTAGCGTTGAATCACGCCAGGTGTCAAAACGTGGGAACTGCGCAACGAGTGAGTGTTTTAAAGGCCCACCCATCACAAAGCCCTCAGACATATTTAATCAGAGGCAGCAGAAGCATCAACAAGGTCAACAGCTGCGTAGCTTCGCTCGTTGCCTTATGAAGGCGTAGTTGATTTCTTTTGCTGATCCGCAAAATGAATAATTATGGCGTAGTGGCACTTAGCAACTGTGACTGCAGTTGGCAATCAATGATTCTTTGAAACGGCCACTGTTGCGCGCACAGTCATCGTTTCCTTATGCATGGCTGAGGCAAGCGCCAAGAACAGAAGCAGGCTAGCATTTCAGAAGGCGATGTGCACGGGGCCCGATTACGCTATGGCGATCTGCTGTTGAAGGCGAAGCTGAAGCGTCCTCCAAGTTTTATTGCGATAGCAATTATAAGGAGTGTCGACGGGTTGTTGCCGTCGCCGTTGCCGTTTTCGTCGCCGTCATGTCTTGTATAAAGTCCAAATTGATAAGATCCCCCAGCGTATCATACATTCTACCTGCTGGTAATAGCGCGTGAGCGGGGGCGATGAATGCGGCTGAAGCGGAGATCAAACGAGCCGGCCCATCTCCGTCGCTCCGAGGCGCATGCGATAAGATTCCCCCGCCTGTTAGACCGGCCCTCGAATGCCCAAGCAGAGAGGAAACGCCCAGCCCGTCTCTAACGAGCGTGAAAGGACGCGAGGGGAGAGGGGGGGGGTTCCTCGAGCAGCAACTTCGACCTTTGATTTTACGAGCGCGGTCGTCGCTGGCGCGCGTACAGGCTTCTCAACAATAGACCATATTCATACCATCAATCAGGTGATAGAGAAATGCGCGGAATACAACCAACCCCTCTACATAGCCTTCATAGATTACGAGAAGGCATTTGATTCGGTGGAGACATCAGCAGCCATGCAGGCACTGCGGAATCAGGGCATCGACGAAGCCTACATAAACATAATGGAAGAAATCTACAGCGGATCCACAGCCACCATATTCCTTCATAAAGAAAGTCACAGAATCCCAATAAAGAAGGGCGTACGGCAGGGGGACACGATCTCTCCAATGAAATTCACCGCGTATTTACGGGAGGTTTTCAGGGCCCAAGATTTGTAAGAGTTAGGGATAAGACTTAATGGAGAGTATCTTAGTAACCTGCGATTCGCTGATGACATTGCATTGATGAGTAACTCAGGCGACGAATTACAGCTCATGATTACTGAACTGGATACGGAAAGCAGAATACTAGGTCTGAAAATTAATATGCATAAAACTAAAGTAATGTGGAACAATCTCAGCAGAGAACCGCGCTTTGCGATAGGTGGCGAGACACTGGAAGTTGTAATGGAGTACGTCTACTTAGGACAGGTAGTAACCGCGGAGCCAAACCATGAGAGTGAAATAACTAGAAGAATAAGGATGGGGTGGAGCACATTCGGCAAGCATTCTCAAATCATGAATGGTAGTCTACCACTATCCCTCAAGAGGAAGGTATATAACACTGCATCTTACCGGTACTCACCTACGGAGCAGAAACCTGGAGGCTCACAAAGAGGGTTCAACTTAAATTGAGGACGACGCAGCGAGCGATGGAAAGAAAAATGATAGGTGTAACCTTAAGAGACAGGAAGAGAGCAGAGTGGGTCAGGGAACAAACTGGGGTTAAGGATATCATAATTGAAATCAAGAAGAAGAAATGGACATGGGCTGGGCACGTAGCGCGTAGGCAGGATAACCGCTGGTCATTAAGGGTGACTGGATTCCGAGAGAAGGCAAACGCTTGAGAGGGAGACAGAAAATTAGGTGGGCAGATGAGATTAAGAAGCTTGCAGGTATAACGTGGCAGCAGAAAGCATAGGACCGGGTTGATTGGCGGAAAATGGGAAAGGCCTTTGTGCTGCAGTGGGCGTAGTCAGGCTGATGATGATGATGATGTGTACGCTGGGTGAACAAGAATTACACTTTGTCTATCATCCTCCTTCATCGTACACGAGAACTTTGCTTGCTTGCACATGGGCTATTTTCAACGCATTAATCATTATCATCACCACTACTTACCTTAATCAACGCATTCATCATTAGCAGTTCCAGGCGTTCATAATTAATATTATCATCTTCATAAATATTCATGTGAATGCTTGTTAAAGGCTCTGATACAACATTTTCATCATCATCGTTCATCATCGCCATCAAGAACGCGTTAATCCTCATTTTCAGCTTTTTCATCATCACAATCATTATCGCCATTCAAGGCCCGTTAGCTTACCCACAGCTTTAATTCACCGTGTTCATCATCATATTCATCGTCGTTGACCATGTTTACCAATGCATTGACGGTTACGTTCAAACTGCATGCTCTCGTCCTCAGCAGCATTGTTCAAGAGGCCTTTTCTTGTTGATGGCTCTGCGTCAACGAACTAATTATCGGTGCTCTCCAAATCGGAACATTTGCTTCCACTAGGCAGCTCTAAAATTCTTACAAAGATGTCTTTGGCACTTAAACCACATTCCAAATAAAGCAAATAAATTCTAAACATAACCTCTAATAGGCGTATTTAGCTATATTACAGAAAATGTTTTGTGCAGAGCCGCACGGCAACAAAGGGGGGTCCAATGCTTTGCGGCGTTCTATCAGCTTCTAACACGAGCACGGTATGCCGGGCGTCCACAAACGTGGACGCCGCAGCGACAGCTCAACTTGCAAAATTTTGGTAGGTCACTGCACAGCAATCTAATTCAAAAACAAAATAAACCCTTCCTTTTCTCGAACAGAGTCGAATAATTTATAAGCTCTTACGAATTTACAGTGAACTTATATAAAAAATGTAGGAATACACCTCTACAGGCGACATGAGGAGAACGGCATTGTTCTGTGCGCACTTAGAACTGTTTGTTCAAAGAAGTGGACACATACATGTTTTTATGAAAGGCCGAAGAGATGTCAACATTTCAAATCGATTTTAAAGGCAATGCGATGGCTAGCCTGATCCCACTTATATGTTTTGTCTACATATTTGGACGTGGGGTACAAAGGGTTAAGGGTTCTTAGCATAATATCGCCCCCCCTCCCCCCTTAATTAAAAGAAACGCACTTCAACAGTCTACAAACACATGTTCTTTTTATTCAGGTTTTCTATAACGTAAACAATCAGTACCGCATTGTAAATACTCCCCTTTTAAATGCGAGGAATTTCTTAGAGAACTTCGGCGACCTTGAGCGTATCTGTCTATCTATCTATCTAGCCGCATACGACTTTGTGCTCTCATGGCCGTTTGGTTAATGGGATGTATACTAAAATTGGCGTTGCATAACACGACTGTATGATAAACATAAATGACAGCAAAAATGGTGAAAGTCATGACATGCCTGTCATAAATGACGATTTGCTCGCCATGGTCATGGCACTCTTGCAGCCGTTTCGTTAAGTTGATTTATACCAAAATTGGTATGCCCTGACAAGAGCGTATGACCAACATAAGTGACAAGTCTTAAGGTGCAAAACATGACACGCATGTCATATAAGGCATGATTTATATGTCATGGTCTTTAGACGCTCGCGGCCGTTTAATTTGATGGATATGCAACAAAACTGGTTTCTGTGACGTGACTGTGTCACGAACATACATGACAGGTGGTAGCATGAAAATCATGACATGCCTGTCATGTACGCCATGACTTACACGCCACGCTCATGGTTAGCTCGCGGTTGTTACAACTGCTCGATATAAACGAAAATTAGCATTGCGTGACGTAACGGTATGACGAGCATGACGGGTGGTAACATGAAAATAATGACATGCGTGTCATGTGTGCCACGACTTACGTGCCACGCTCATGGTCAGCTCATGGCAATTTCACTCGCTTGATATACACCCACAATTGTTGTTGCGCGACGTAACTGAATGACGAAAATATATGACAGGTGGTAACAGGAAAATAATGACTAGCATCCTTGCATAGCATGATTTACATGGCATCCTCATGGCGAGGTCACGGTCGTTTCGCTCCCTTGGCATACACCAAGTATTGGTGTTCCGCAACGTGGCTGTATGACGAACATTTATCAGAGGCTGGAATAAGAAAATAATGACTTTTATGTCATGCACAGCATGATTTACATGCCATGCTCATCGTGAGCTCGCGGTCGTTTCGCTCGTTTAATAAGCATCAAAATTGGTATGGCGCGAGTCGATTCTATGACCAACTTACGTGACAGGCTGTAACATGAAAATATTGACATGCATGTGAAGTGCGCCGTGACTTGCATGTATGCCGCTCCTTGCTGGCTGATTCGCCTTACTTCGATTGCCCCGGTTCGTGGGATCGGCCGGATCTTTTTTCTTCTAACCATGTTTTCACAGGCCAGGTATTGCAAAAGGGTGCCTTGAAGGACAAGCAACCAAGGAGAGAAGAAAAAACTTCACCAAGGAGAGAGGAGGCACACAACACAAGCGATATGCTGTGTGTCTCCTGTCTTCTTAGTCCCGTTTTGGGGCTGTTTTAACGCAGTATCAGGTATTATAATGTAGTCTAAAAAGAATGTTCGCACTCCACCTGGTACCATTTTCACCTGATTAAGAACATCTTTGCCTGGGCCTTTGCTGCACAGTGATCGGTACAATGGCTCTGGGAACATAGTATCGATCAAATCCGAGCTCACACGTTTACGAGTCACAGTACTCAAACATTCAGTATTAAATTGATAGTTTAAAAAAAACTTCCCCATCTCCCGCTAAAGGGGACCATGTGTGGATGCGAAGCAGCGGGGAGATGATTAGCTTGAGCGGGAGAAACGTCGCCGCTCTCGTTTCGCGGCAGCGGCCCGGGCGCTCATCGCGGCGCTGCACAGGAGAGAGAATGAGGCGCGATCCGTCATTTTCATACCGCGGAACTACCATGGTGCTCCCAGCGGAGTATGCAGCTGTCGCACCACTTGTCGTGCGCGCCGCTCCGTAGAGGATTCCTAGGGCAGAGAACGGGGGGAACCGTAGAAGAGGAGAGAGAGAGGGGACGCGCATGCGCTGTGGGATGCGGGAACCGCTCCGTAGAGTAGATGATTCCTAGAGGAGAGAAACGGGGTGAGCGTAGGAGAGGACGCGCATGCGCTGTGGGGATGCGGGCTCCGTAGAGTAAAGGATTCCCAGAGTAGACACAGGGGGTGAGTGTAAGAGAGAGGGGAGAGGACACGCGTGCTCTCCGGGGATGTCGGACGCCGCTCCGTAGAGTAGAGCATTCCTAGAGTAGAGAAAGGGGGTGAGCGTAGGAGAGAGGGGGGAGAGGATGCGCATGCGCTGTGGGCGCCGCTCCGTAGAGTAGAGGATTCCCAGAGTAGAGAAAGTGGGTGAGCGTATGAGAGTAGAGCGAGAGGGGGAGGAGACGCGCATTCGCTGTGGTGGTGTGGGACGCGGGAAGGAGGGACGGACTAAGCCCCCTCCAAACAAATGCAAGCAAGATCAAGGAATGGGGTCAACCTGGGTGACAGACACCACCTGCCTAGCCATTGCTAAGCAGCCTCTCTGTCCTGTCGGCCATGACTCTCGTGACTGTAGTCGTGGTTCACGGCCTTATATTGTACTACAGTGTTCTGGTTCGCACAGTGGGTGCATTCCCTACTTCATGAAAGTGGCCGGACGCGGGACGCGGGACGGACGCGGGAGGGACGGACATAGCCCCGAGCATAAGATGCTTAGCATCTAAAAATGCAAATGCCACATCCACATCATGTAGGCTAAAAATTCCTCGTTCCATAATCCCACCTATTTTCATCGAGAGGGCAAACTTAGGCAAGACATTTCGATTATCCTCAAGAAATCATTTGTCGTGCCACGCAAGAAGAACCATCTAGAGAGCAGTTGTTTTAAGAATAATTTAGGCAACGACAATCCCTCCTGACCTAATTTGCGAGACAAGCTGTTTATGCTTGTTCATCCATATTCTGACTGCCACACACAAACGGCAAGTACTCTAAGAAATTTCTTTCAGTTGAATATGGAACAGCTCAAGATTTGCGTGACATGGACGAGCTTGCTGAGCAAAGGGATCCTGGAAGTGGCCGCGCGCGCGAAAATTGAGAGGTCGTGCCGCCCCATTTGTCAGTCTTAACTTGTGATTCCTAAATCTTTTGATTCCACGATTCTCTGGTGTTTCGATGGGTGCCTAATGGTACACCGAGACAAATCACAGGTTTGCGCGTCCACTGCATCCTTTTCAAAATGCGCGGCATTCTCTACCACTGACCATGTTATAAACTGCACACACTTACGGAGGTTTGCAGCACTGCTAGTCATGTCACATACCTCATGCATAATTTTCAGAGAAGTCGTTACCCTACACATAGAAGTTGTAATGCTCTCATTATTACAGCATAAAACCACAACATCGTCAGCGCATACTAATGAACGCATCTCACACCTTTATAGGCTGAAGCCATGCACACATTGGCAACAATAATCTTTGTACACAGAGCCTCTAGATATATCGCGAACTAAAGAGGTGACAGTGGACACCCCTGACGCACACAGGAAGGCACTTCAATCGTGTCAATTAGCTTATGGGTGATTCCGAGTGAAACATCCCAGCCCAAACTTCAACCACCAGTGATTTTATTGAAAAAATTTAGCTGAAAGGTAACTGTATGAGACTGATTTTGGTGAAGTAATTTCGTTCAAAAGACATTGGTGGTCACGTGACCGCCCTTTGAATATTCCGGCGAGGAGGAAAAGTTAGGAGGGGATAACTTATGCGTATTTAACCTTTATGCTGGGTGCAACGGCATATTCTATATTGAGGCCCTCTATTGTCATTGTTCTTTCACTTGACGTCACAAGTTAAACCATATATTAATTTTTCGGCTAAATAGTCCTAGCAAAGAAGCAAGAAAACACGAATATTCAGGCGATTTTTGTAAAAACAGCGGCAACGTTTCAGTCGCGAAAGTTTTTTAGCTTTTTCTACAGTCGACACAGTATCTCCTAAAAATATTTTCAGCCTATGCAACCAACGCTTATTTAGAAAAATGATTGCACAGTTGACAAAAAATGACTTTTTCGGGATATTACCTCGTAAATCAAGCATCAAGGCCATCGCGATACAAATTTATGAGAGCATTCATTATATGCTCCAACGTCTTCTCTTGCGATGTAGAAATTCTTGTTGCTGTAAATTTTGTGTAAAGCGAAAAAATAATTTTGATGTCCACAACCAATGTCCCTGGTAGGCGCTGGCAAACCGGAGCGCTTTCCGCAATTTCAGGTAAGTTACTGCGACTGATTATTGGTTATTTCGGTAATTTATATTGTTTTGGACCTTGTTAGATTGTTTTGATTGGTTTTGAGCAGTGCTAGACTTGTTTTAAGCCTTTATCTACTGCTGCGTCACCATGCGACATGAGACAGTGGATGGACGAGAAGCCGGTTTTCTAAGTGGCTACACAAAAAGAACTGCTGGAACATTTACTACCATGACGAGGACCACAATCTATCAGCAGAGCAGAACTTCTTTGCCACTTCACATGGCGATAGCGCATGCGACTGTGTCGGCGGCCCACTTAAAAGGCTGGTTCACACCGGCGACTAGCACCGGTCGCGCGACCATTTGCGACTGGCGACCAAAGAAGCGACTGAAAGCGACCGATGTTCACACAGGCAGAGGCTGCGTGCGAGCGACCGGAAGTCGCAAACCCAGAGAGTCACGTCCGGATCTCGTTATCAGTGAGCCAAGGGAGCGCAATAAAAAAGAAAAAGCGACGAGCCCGGTTGTAAACAAATGCTGACGTCGCTTCTGGGCTTTGCTGATTGGTTCCAGCCGTCCTGCGACTGCAGTCGCGCAACTGAAAAGTCGCGCAGCGAGCGACTGAGCAAAAGCAGGCGCTTTGCGACCGAAGCGACTGTTTGCGACCAGTCGCAAAACGACTAACTTGGTGGCACGACCGGTGCTAGTCGCCGGTGTGAACCAGCCGAAACGTTTTGGAGCAGCAGCAAGTCTGCAGAAGCCACATGGTGGTCAGATTTAGACACCACAGGATTTCCCACATGACACCACAGGACACCCAGATAACTTCATAACAGCCTTTCTTGACACTTGGGGAAGTCAGGCAGACGACCATAGCGTGGACGTAAGCGTTTGGCCGTGGTCTTTATTGGCTGACTCTGGTTCATGTCATGCAACGGATGCGTGGATAACATGGTTTTTTGCTGTCGAGTGTTTCAGACTAGCATAAGAACAGCGTTTCATGGTTTACTAGCATTTACAAAAGGAAGCTGTGACTTCCAAAACGTTATTTCTTGTCGTTGATGTCTTTTGCGTTTCGATGTGTTGTCCTCTGATCGCATTTTCGGCACCCTAATTATTAACTTTGAACTAGGCTGCCTTATCATTAACACCCGCTTTCTCCCGCGAATTTTTCGACTGTTGAAGAATGGTGTAGACACAATATGAAATGTTGAAAGAGTAGACGGTTTGACGTGCTGCAGTTATCATGTCCCTTTGACAGCATCGCCATAGCGAATCTCTGGGCGAGCTGGGTTCTCTTTTCTTGAATTGAGGAATGTGTCACCCAAATTAGTGCAACATCACTTACATTCCTTTTGTTCCAGATAAACAAATCATGTGGTGTCTGAATCTGACCACCATGTGGGCTCTGCAGACTTGCTGCTGCTGCCAGACGTTTAAGTGGGCCGCCGACACAGTCGCATGCACTTTTGCCGTGTGAAGTGGCAAAGAAGTTCTGCTCTGCTGATAGATTGTGGTCCTCCTCGTGGTAGTAAATGTTCAAGTAGTTCTTTTTATGTAGCCACTTAGAAAACCGGCTACTCGTCTATCCACTGTCTCATGTCGCATGGTGACGCAGAAGTAGATAAATGCGCAAAACAAGGCTAGGAATGCTCATGAAAATAATCTAACAAGGTCCAGAACAATATAAATTACCGAAATAACCAATAATGAGTCGCAGTAACTTACCTTAAATTGCGGAAAACGCTTCGGTTTGCCAGCGCCTACCAGGGGCATTGGTTGTGGACATCAAAAATGATTTTTTCGTTTTACACAAAATTTACAGCAACAAGAATTTCCACATCACAAGAGAAGACGTTGGAGCATATAATGAACGCTCTTATTTTTATCGCGATGGCCTTGATGCTTTATTTGCGAGTGAACATCCCGAAAAAGACATTTTAACACGAAAGTGTTTTATGCCGGGGTCCACCAAGATTTGAGTGACGTATTTCCGTCACGGAAATGACGTCAAAAAATACGCATGATCGGAATACAAAGAAAAAAAGTTCCGTCAACGGGATTCGAACCTACGACCTCTTGGTCAGTGACAACAACTGACGGGCACGCTATCCACTGCGCCACGGTCACATACGCTGCAGGCTTTAAAAACAAGCCTTTTATATCTACCACTGTCCTCTCGCGGTGCTCTTGCTAAAGTGAAGTAATGCATTATGAACGTGAAATGCACGATTAGTTCCTGCAAAGCGTCGTTTCTACGCGTCCGTCCCATTCGGCGTGTTTCGAATAGGAAAAGTGCAATTTTGTCGACGCATTAACGCACTGCCAGGTGGCGACCTTACCCCTAACATGGGCTTCGCTCATAGCATCCATCCATACCAAAAATAGCTGGGACGCGGGAGTGCGTCGCGTGGCCGTAACTCTGCGTTCCCCACTTACCTCGCCCCGCGAAAAATCGCAGCCGGCCAACGGGGAAGACACCACGGGCAATGCGTCTCCCTCTGGTCGGGCAGCGTTGTTCAATAACTCTAACATGTGGCGAGTAATCGACCTTAGCCCAAGTTCGGCGTCCAATCAGTGACGCTCTTCGGGCTGTCGCACCACGTTTACCGATTCCGCTCTCACCGTACAGCTACCGCAAACATCTATGACCACGAGGGTTCGTTTAATCATTGATCATGGACGTCAGTCGTCGGGATACAGATTTACCACCAAGCGTCAACGTGCATGCATCCACGTTAAACGGTTCCGTAACTGTCAAACACCAATAGACGTCGTGCAAGCTATCTTATATTAATGTACAGTAAACATTCAAGTACTTCTGTAAGGAGAGGTTTCACTTTCGTGTTATACCGATTCCTATGACGGAGGGATCGACCATGTTTTTTAGGGGCGAAGCTCATTATGCCGTGGGTCGTGCGTCCCATGTTTGTAGTAGTAGCCACCTGCGTGATGACGATGACGATCGCGATGCCATACAACACATGGCATCGGGTCGTGCGTCCCTTGTAGTTTGTAGTACGTAGTAGCCACCTGCGTAACCAGCAGTATCTCCCTGTGTGGTGACGATGACGCTGCCATCACGGCACACCACATGGAATGTACCCACTATGCGTCATAACGATGACGCTGATGACGATGACGAGCGCGATGCCATACAACACATGGCATCGCGATATGGTCTCACATGCATATCATTTGACCACATGCAACCAACCACCATCACGTCTTTGATGATGTACCTCCGGAGTTTCGCCCTCGCATCATCATTCACTCCGCGGATATGCTGTGATTTTTTTTGTGAAATTTGCAAGCACTTCTCTAAATAAACGCGTGTTTACATAGGTTGAAAATATTTTTAGCAGATACTATGTCGACTGGTGAAAAAGCTAAAAAAATTTTGCGACTGAAACGTTGCCGCTGTGTTTACGAAAATTGCCTGAATATTCGTGTTTTCTTGCTTCTTTGTTAGGCCTATTTAAGCCGGAAAATTAAGATATGGTTTTACTTGTAACGTAACATGAAAGAACAATGACAACCGAATGCCTCAAAATAGAATGGGCCGTTGTACCCAGCTTCAAGATTAAATACGCATAATTTATCCCCACCTACCTTTTGCTCCTCACAGGAATATTCAAAAGGCGGTCACGTGACGACCAAACATTTTTTTGAAAGAAAATACTTCGATACGATCACTCTCAGTTACCTTTCAGCTCAATTTTTTCACTATAATCGCCGGTGGTCGAATTTTGGGCAGGGACGTCTCACTTGGAATGACCCTTATGGTTGTGACGAGGTTAGTTGCGCAATGGTCATTTTCCATTATGAATCCCCAGTTACTTATGACCCTACTCCCGCATACTCAAGAGTAAAAAACTGGAGAGTATGACATACTTTATCAAATACTTTCTGTAAGTCACTTCGCAACATAGCGACTTTTTTCAAAATTTTGCATCACATGCTTCATGTACGCTGCGAGCCACGTAGATATTTCTATATATTAACCTGCCTGTTACCCCACATGTCCGATGTGACCCTACTATATCGCAAATAACACCTTGTAGTCTACTCGCTTTATAGGTTATAATCTAGATTTCTCGGCGTAATTTGTCTGAAGCCTGTTACTTTGTTAACCCTTTGAGACGTCATGTACACAAATGTATACACCACTTATTTTTGCTGTTTGTATCAACTAGGGGCTAAGAAAGAGAAACTTATATCAAGCTTCGGATGAATTTTACCTGATGCATAATATATTTATCTTCATGTAACTTCATTTTGAAGTGTACTGCTGCATATCATCACTTTTATTGTAGGCGCTACCGCGTTCGACGAGTCCTTCCACGTGCCGCTTCCTGCGATCCACGTGGCAAGTGTGGTTTTTTTGCTCAAAATGAACATAACCAAAAAATAATTTGCTCTAAGTTTCTAGCCTGAGATTTCATTTCATTTATGTCAAAATAGTGCAGTAATGATTTCAGGATAAATATATATTTAATTGCAACTTAAATAGCATTAGTTACTATAACATACATAAATTACCATATTATGAGATTATTTTTGTTACAATAGAATATTGAGTGCCTTGAAATTAGATCCAGCTTTCCCGGACACCAGCGTTTAGTTCGCGTGCCTTCCACCACGTGCCGCATGGCTTTTTTTCTTTTTATATTTCGCGCAAAGTCGAGAGTTGCACCACGGCAAGAAAAAAAGGAAAGAAACAAAGTGAAAATGGCCCAGAACACGAAGTTTCGCGACTTGGCTTGGTCTGCCGCCGTTCGTCGTTATCGGCGACAAAGATAAAACCGCCGGCGAGTAGGAAAGTTGGAGTACTGACGCGATTTTGGGGCACCCCAAAAGGGACATCTTCCGTTTCCATAGTCTGCACTGTCATCGCTCTCCACACACCGGAGCCACACAACGCGTACAAAATATTAAATGCGAAGCATTTCTTAGCGAACTTCGGCGACATTGAGCGTATCTAGCTATCTATATATCTAGCCGCCTACGACTTTGTGCTCTCCTGGCCGTATCGTTAATGGGATTTATACCAAATTTGGTATGGCATAACATGACTGTATGACGAACATAAATGGCTGGTCATATGAAAATCATGACTAACTTGTCTTGAAAAGTATGATTTACATGCCACGCTCATGGCGCGCTCGCGGCCGTTTCGTCAGGTTGATATACACCAAATTTGGGATTGAGTGACATGACTGCATGACGAATATAAATGACAAGTGGTAATATGAAAATCATGACTTCATGAGCGACATGACTTGCATTCCACGCTCATAGCGCGCTCGCGGCCGTTTCGTTAGCTTGAGATGCACCAAATTTGGTATTGAGTGGCATGACTGTATGACCAACATAAATGACAAGTGGTAATATGGAAATCATGACATGTCATGAGCGACATGACTTGCATTCCACGTTAATGGCGCGCTGACGGCCGTTTCGTTAGCTTGATGTACACCAAGTTTGGTATTGAGTGACATGACTGTATGACGAACATAAATGACAAGTGGTAATATGGAAATCATGACTTGTCATGTGTGTCATGACTTGCATGCCACGCTCATGGCGCGCTCGCGGCCGTTTCGTTAGCTTGAGATACACCAAATTTGGTATTGAGTGACATGACTGTATGACGAACATAAATGACAAGTGGTAATATGGAAATCATGAACATGTCATGAGCGACATGACTTGCATTCCACGCTCATGGCGCGCTCGCGGCCGTTTCGTTAGCTTGATATACACCAAATTTGGTATTGAGTGACATGACTGTATAACGAACATAAGTGGCAGGTTGTAACATGAAAATGTTGGCATGCATGTCATCTAGAATGCCATTTACATGCCACGCTCATGGTGCTTTTGCGTCCAGTTCGCTAGGTTGACATACACCAAAATTGGTATATCGCGACGTGACTGTATGACGAACACAAATGACAGGTCGTAACATGTAAAGCATGACATGCAAATTATGTAAAGCATGATTTCCTCCCTCCTGGCTGATTCTCATTACATCGATTCCCACAGTGCGTGGGATCTTCCGGCTTTTTTACTTTCATTTTAAAGTTCGTCGCCCAGCATCTGCAAGCCAGCCCCACTGCAATGTAAAATATAACGACAAATCAACACAGTTCACTGGGTTCGCGAAATCTGCGTCGTGCGTGCAGCCTGCATCGCAGAAATCACTCTCAGAGTCTCTGGACGACAATTCACTCATCTTTGCTTACTTGAACCACGTGCGACTGACAGCAAACAGGGAGCTGTTGCTAGTATGTCGCTAGTTGCAGTCTTTCCCGTGACGTCAGACCTCTCTTGACACGTACGTCACTGCGAAGCCAACCTCTCGATACCGAAACCGAAGTTGCTTTTTGAAGTTAGCGGTATTAAAAATATATTTGATGCATTCCCAAGCACCGAGCTTTTTAGGGTTCTCAATACCCGCGTTTTTATTTAGAGCAACAACCCGAAAACATTTAAAATTCGTGTCAGTACTCCTTTGAAGCTCCTTTTTTCCCATTTCTTCGGCATAGACTCGTATTACGCTTCAGAAAGAGAAAACGGTGCCCGACTGCATCGGAGATTTTGAAAGGGCAGTCAAACGTATTCATTTACTTCCTTTTCACTTTGCTTTTTTTTTTTCTTTTTTAGAGCAGAAGTGTTACGGCCGCCGTTTGTCCGGTTCGAGATGTAGAGAAGAAACCATCATCATGCCGGCGTGTCCTTAAGAACAATAATAATATGTGGGGTTTTACGTCCCAAAACCACGATATGATTATGAGGGACGCCGTAGTGGAGGGCTCCGAAAATTTCAACCATCTTGTGTTCTTGAACGTGCACTGACATCGGACAGTACACGGGCCTCTACAATTTCGCCTCCATCCAAATGCGACCACCGCAGCCGCGATCGAACCCGCGACCTTCGGGTAAGCAGCCGAGCACCCTAGCCACTGGTCCACCGAGACGGATGGCCTTAAGAATAGCTGCGCCTAGTTAATCCGAAGTAATCATAGACAAGCCTAATTAAGCCTTGTTGAGTATGGTAAAACCGAATTAGCTAGGCATAACTAAACTGATCAAGTAAAAGCTTAATAAGACCTAATTAAGACGAGTTGAGATTCTCGTGTGCCTAGTCATGCCGAGCTCGGCAAGACGTGCCAAGCTAAGTCTAATTAATACTAATGAAAGGTCAGTCAGGCTAGTGCTAACTCGGCGAATTACCTAATTAAGCTTAAGTTGAGAAGGGATGCAAGCTAACTGAGGCCAGGTCTCATATATGCAATCAAGTTTATAAGCATAATTAAGCGAAACTATCGTTAGGCTTAGGTTGACTTAGGATGTAAGCTATTTGTGCCCCAAGCCTCGAACATGCTAGTTAGGCAAGTAAAAGTAATTCAGGTTTTTAAGGAACATGGCACAGTGATTGCCAAGCGATTCCCAGTGGAACCTGATTGTTATATAGGCAATACTCGTGAATCGCAATGCGATGACGTCAGGCCCGTAGCCAGGGGGTGGGTGCCCTAGGGGTCCGGGCCTCCCCGGAAATTCGGATTCAGAATTCGGTTTTACCGATGGCAAATAATGATAATAGGTGTTTTTCAAGACCTTCAACAAGTGCCCTCCCCCCCCCCCCCCCGGAAAAAATTCCTGGCTACTGGCCTGGATCACGTGAAGATTTCGTGAATGGGCGTGTGAATGCACGTGTGCCGAGTAAAGCAGGAGCAGCCGAGTGCCGATCAGCACTGCTCTGCCCTAGCCTTGATCGACTCAGCGCAAGCTGCGCAAATTTTTTACAGTGTCAGGTTTCTCTGGCTGCACAGAAAGCAGTGACACTTCTTTAGTAATTGTTGTGGTTTTTAGTCCTAAAGACATGATATGATTTTGAGAGATGCCGTAGTGGAGGGCCTCCGGAAAGTTCGACCACGTGGGGTTCTTTAACCTGCACCTAAATCTGAGCACACGGGCGTCTGGCATATTGCGTTCATTAACCCTTTGTGCGGCAGTGGGACACATACGTCCCACTTTTCCGTCTACAGAAAAAAATTTCTCCCACATCACCCGTTGCAATTAGCGCAACATTAAGTCACTCATATCTTACCTAAGTCATCGTAATCTCGAAAAAAAATTCTTTTACCACGCTTTCGAAGGGCGGATGTAGTGTTACAATAGCGTTGAATTTCGGTCAATTTTTTATGATCGCTTCTAAATTTTCCTCTTTTTGAGATACATAGAACCTACCAATCAAAATGCCGGATAATATCCTCCTTTTCTGGTTTTTGAGAGAGACGATCTTAGCTTCCAGTCATCACGTGTTTTTGTAAATTTGCGAAATAACTTGACCAATAAATGCATCGGAACAATCCCCTTCAAAATTATCCCGCTAATCGCGCAGCGCAATTGCGGATATTAATGCGTGGAAATATTTTTCCCGGTATTATATACCTCTTGAAATGTAGCCACATGTTCAGGGATAACATCGGCACTCGAAAATTTCAACAGCAAAAGCTAGTACAGCCAAATGGACAAAAAAAAGTGGTCGATGCATGCGGTGAAGTAAGCTTTACAGGGGCATACCACACCGCTTTGAAGGCTCAAGAGACGCAACTGCAGGCGGCGTTCTCCTGCTCAAATGAGGTCCGCACAATTTTTTCTCTTCACAACTTTAGAAGTGATACTCTGTGCCACTTGCTTCGGCCGTTTCATCCCAAAATTCCCGTTGATGCAATCGCGAGATGGTGCCTTCATGAGGCAGTGGGACAGTGTTTTCCCACTTTTTTGAAAACACTCTCATGAGTCAGTGGGACATATATGTCCCACTTTTTTTCAGTAAACTACTGGCTTGATTTTGATGAAATTTGTTTCATACTATTTCTTTCTAGTTTATATCAATAAAGGACAGCCGTTTTTTATATTACCATGTCAAAAATATAGGACGACCGACAAAGGGTTAAACTGCGGCCGCCGCGTCCGCGATTCGCTCCCGCGAACTCACACGGTGTTACCTAACATATACATGGTTCAAAGCGCAAAGTAATGGTTCAAGAAGGTGTTGGCTCACGCCGAACACAAATCGGCGTGTAGCACATGATCAGGCTCCTGTGCTGCCGCTACAGATCTGCCCATCACCGTCTCCGTTCATCGAAGTGTGCAACGAAACAAAAAACACTACCTAAATATCGTCATTTCAACTCGCTCAGGTATGTAATATATTTATCAACTAGAAATAATAGTAATAACATTCTGGGTTTTACGTGCCAAAAACCGATATGATTATGAGGCACGCCGTAGTGGATGGCTCCACAAATTTCGACCATCTGGTGTTCTTTAAGGTGCACTGACATCGCACAGAACACGGGCCTTTACCATTTCGCCTCCATCGGAATGCGACCGCCGCGGCCGGGATCGAACCCACGACTTACGGGTCTGCAGCCAAACACCGTAATCACAGTGTACCACAGCGGCGGCACATCTACAGTGGCTACACCGCCACCATTGTTATTCATAAAAAAACGGAATCAAATTCCAATAAAGCAGGGTGTAAAATCAGGTTGCTGCGATCTCTCCAACGCTATTCAACGCGTTCACAGAAGTTTTTCACAGGAAGTTTCCAGAGCTTGCGATTGGGAACATCAAAGGATTTCACTTAATGGAGAGTAGCTCAGTAACTTGCGATTCACTGATGGCATTTACCCTGCTAAGTAACAAATTGGGGGGACCCTTAATCTTCGCCTTTAAGAGTTGAACGCGATAGCGATATCCTGTCCCTAGTGCTTACTTCAATCACTTAGTGCATACTGTGTAATGAGTGGCATGTTTTAAACCAGGAGCAATTATGCGCGGCAAATGTGGGAAATGTTTTCGAACTTGCTGTGCACCCAATACGTGGTGTTAAGGCAGGGGGTCTCAAACACGCGGCCCGCGGGCCGCATGCGGCCCGCAGGCTCTCGGTTGCCCGCGAGGCTCTCGGTCTCAAACACGCGGCCCGCGGGCCGCATGCGGCCCGCGGCTCTCGGTTGCGGCCCGCGGCCCGCACATGACTGTCTTCACCCCAAAATTTTAAAAACTTTCTTATTGAGTATGTTCGTGAGCTACACAAACCCGATTGGTTTAAAGCGTTGACTCCGTGAGGCATCCCATGTGTTCACGTTGTTTTTAAACATAAACGTGAAAAAAATTATATTTCACTATCAGCGTCCAGATTTGAATAATTTCGGAGATCGGTATCGACATGTCGTCGGAATCCTGGCACCAAATATCCTTCGGAAACAACCTGTATCTGAGATGTGGGAAATTTTTCTCTTTTTTTTTCAAATGGCGGTGCTTGCTGGCAAATTGGGCACCCCCCCCCCCCTTCTACTTTCTTCGCCGCCCCGGCCCTTTCGGGAGTAAATTGCGTGAGTGCGGCCCGCTCGGCTGAGGTGAGTTTGAGACCCCTGTGTTAAGGGAATACGCGCAGTAACGTGTGTGCCGTTTGTAATGGGTGGCTGGCTTTAAACTATGAAATTGTTATGATAGTCACATATTCTGGCGCCCGATGGCAATGTACGCTCGTACCACGCTATATTCCTGGGATATTACATGTTATATTGCGACGCCTATATAAAAGACGCTTGCGTTTGCGAAGCATGAAAGTTATTTTCACTACATTTCCAAGCAGAGGAAGTTATTTTCACAGTTATTCCCAAGCAGAGGCATGGCTGTGTGGTAGAACACCTGCTTGCCACGCAGACGACCCGGGTTCGATCCTCACTCGGACCCGAAAGTTTTACAGCGAAAGCTGTTATGAGATCGCAACAAGGGTGCCGTAGTTGTCCGCCGCCGCCGCCGCTGCCACCACCGCCGCTGCCACCACCGCCGCCGCCGCCGGTATCCGTAACCGCTATCGAACGAAATAAGAAAAAAAAAACCTTTAAGAAAAAATGTTCAGGATGGAACGGGGTTCGAACCTGGGCCCGCTCCGTGCCAGCCCAGTGTTCTACAAATGAGCCATGCCTGTGCTCGAAAACGCGGCGCACAAAAACCCTATACAAGCATTATGTCGGGACGGAACAGCGTTAACATGCGCAATATAACGTGGCAGAAGAGTGAAACGACAACCAGGCGTCACAAAATGTCATTTGTGTAACCAGGCGTCACACAATATGAATTGCATTACGAGGGGGTCGTTGAATGCTTCCAACCCATTACAAAGGGCTCAGCCATAATTCTTCGTCGTCATCAGCCACCGAATCAATTAATGGAGTAGTGGGTACCTTGCAAGCGTACTTGTATTAGTAGCCCCAAGATAGATTGCAATGGGTGTCAGAAATGGTGCTCTCCCAGCTTTCGCTTTGACTGTGCTGTGCGTTCCGCGCAGGCCTGGCGGTTTTTACAGCGAAAGCTGTTATGAGATCGCAACAAGGGTCGTTTCTGCGCCGTAGTTGTCCGCCGCCGCCGCCGCCGGTGTCCGTAACCAATATCGCACGAAATAAGAAAAAACTAAATAAATAAAAAAACATCTGTGACAGAATGGGAATCGAACCCCGGTCCTCTGCGTGGCAGCCCAGCACTCTACCACTGAGCTACCCCGCCACTGCTTGAAACTGCGGTGCAAACTGACCCTAGGCAGGCTTCATATCGGGTAAGGAATCGTGTTAATATGTGTTGTAAAGCGTTTTAGAGCAGTAAAGTAAGATTCAGGCGTCACACAATGTGAATTGCGTAACGAGTGGGTCGTTCAATGCTCCAACCCATTACAAAAGCCTGAGGCATAATTCTTCATCGTCGTCAGCCACAGCATCAACAAAGTGCACATAATTCGTTACAAGAGTGTAGCGGGCACCGCGCTTTTCTGAAGAATGACGAAGAATGGCATAGTAGACGCTTCCCCACTACACAAAAATTATGATGATTTATAGCGTAGTCGGTACCATGCAAGTGGGCTTGTAGTAGTTGTCCCAAGAGTGTTTAAAAAAGGCTAAAGGCCGCTCTCCCAGCTTTCCCTGTGGCTGTGCTGCGCCTTCTGCACAGGCCTGGCGGTTTTTTATTATTTAGTTTATTTGCATCTTTATCGATTTTTTGGTCACGGCCAAGATCATGATTTTTCGCTCACAACCAACGACGCCGACGCCGACACCGACGCCGACGCCGGAATTCCTGCGAAACGAGCTCTTTAACGCTATCGCGTTAATAGGGGAAACTCGAGTTCGATCCCGGCCGCGGCGGTCCCATTTCGATGGAGGCGAAATGGTAGAGGCCCGTGTACTGTGCGATGTAAGCGCACGTTAAAGAACATCAGATAGTCAAAATTTCCGGAGCCCTCCACTATGGCGTCTCTCATAATCATATCGTGGTTTTGGGACGTAAAGCCCCACGTATTATTATTAAATAGGGGAAACTATTGGAAATCAGTGACTGAATCAAACAGGGAAAGCAGAACTGTTGGTCATAAAATTAATATGCAGAAAACTAAAGTAATCTTCAACAGCCTCGGGAGAGAACGGTGGTTTGCGATACTCACCGAGACTGTGGAAGTGGTAAAGGAATACGTCTATTCAGGGTATGTAGTGAGCGCAGATATGAGCCATGAGACTAGAGTAGCTAGATGAATAAGAATGTTGTGGTGCGCAATTGGCAGGCATTCTGACATCACGATTGGTAGTTTACCACTATATTTCAAGAGGAAAGTGTGTAACAGCTGCATTTACCGGTACTTACCTATACGGGCAGAAACCTGGAGATTTACGAAAAGGCGAAAAGCGTTGGACTTAAATTGAGGACGACGCAGCGGGCGATGGAAAAATATATGATACGTGTAACCTCATAATGGACAAGAAGCGGGCAGAGTGGGCGAGAGAACAGACAGGCGTTAAGGATATGTTCGTCAAAATTAAGAAGAAATTAGTGGTGTGCACGCGTTTCGGGTAGCCCGAAAGCCCGAGCCCGGGTGCTGGGTTCGGACGGGTGGACGTCTTCTCATTTCGGGCCCGGGCCGGGCTCGGGCTGCATTGTTTTTTTGCTCAGTGGGCAGTGCCCGACGCAAAGCCGGAACCAAGTCCAAAATATAGACGTTGCGCAGCAACTTGTTTCCACCGCGTAGCGCCTTCTCCGCAACCACCCTCACCCCCCTTTATCGGTTCTCCTTTCCTTCAGCCACTTTAAATACCAGGACAGAAAATGAAGTCACACGATGAGCTTTGTTATTATCTATACACGGAATAATCCTCGCTCCACATCTTAGGTACTAAACAGTCTAAAAAAATGCCTCCACCTCCCCTGAAGGGAATCATGAGGAAATGCGAACGCATTTCTTGCGCCGACACCGACTTCTGCCATCGCTTGAGAGGCGCCCAGCCAGCGAACGGTCGAGAGTGAGGCGCGAGCGGACGGGAGAGTGGGGCGCAGGGCAGGAGAGAGAGCGAACGGCGCGAGAAGGAGCGGCGAAGCACTGCATCTACCCTCTCCTACACTCTCTCGCACCGCATGCTCCGGTTGCTAGGGGCGAGGATAAGCGCGCGCGCCCGCAGCTGTTGCTATGGGAGAGGGAGTGAGAGCGGAGCGTTAACACCTGCCGGCGCGCGGACAACGCCGGACAACGCCGGATGCCTGACATAGCCCGACTAAGAAATGCATTCGCATTTAAAAAATTGAAGGACACTTTGTACATTCCAAAGTGTGCACGGCGAAAGCGTGTGGCCATTCGACTGACTATGCCATGACTTTTTTTTCTTTAAACGGAATGTGTGCGTGTTTTCGTTTTTAATTTTTTACCGCGAATCGCAGCGAGACGCGAGACTAATCTTCCTCCGTTCGCATGCGTTCGTATGTTCTCGCGCTTTGCGCATCGCGCAAACGCCATCCGCGTTCCAGCGCTTAAATTGACGAACCTGTAGCGCCTCCGAATGCGGCGCTAGTCAAGGAAGAAGTTGGCGAAATTCGGTCGCGCGGCGGGTGCAGCGCGATAATAATAAAAAAAAAAATCAGTTCGAAAACTCACCGCTGTCAGGGCTTGATCTTTCTCGTATTAGCTCCGACAGTTAATGGTGACCCGATAAAGAACACGCAGCCCCGATCATCCCGCATGGATCTCGCCGGCTCTGCCCCCAATCCTACTGTTTCTGGTGACCAAGACGACGCCAGACCTAGCCGTGTTGCGATCCAACATGTCAACCTGCCACCATTTTGGCCCAACAGACCCAGCACATGTTTTCTGCAGGTCGAGGTGCACTTCCGTCTACGGCAAATCAGCAGCCAACAGACCAGGTACTGCCATCTAGTGTCCTGCTTACCTCCGGACGTAGCCGACGACTTAGCTGATATTTTAGCGTCGCCGCACCCGAGGCATCCCTACGACACCTTGAAGGCAGCCATCATTTCCCGCAAGTCTGAGTCCGAACACAGCAGACTCCTACAGCTCATCACGGCTACAGAGCTCGGTGACCGTCGCCAATCACAGCTCCTGCGACGCATGCGCCAGCTCCTTGGTGGCCCCCTCCGCCCCTCAAGAGGAGAAGGTGTTGTGTGAGTTGTTGTTCCAGCGCTTACTGCAGAGTGTGGTCCCGGTCCTCGTGGCTGCAGATTTCCCAGTAGACACGCTCGCTGAAAGTGGCGGACTACTCGCGGGCACATAGCCTAAACGATGTTAGCACACGGCCTCCGGCCACCGCTGGAGACCCCGCGCTCGCGAGCATCGAGAACCGTTTGGACGCCCTTGACAGACGTCTCGATGAATTTGTACCTGCGCATCACCGACCGTCATCCAGGTTCCAGATACATAGTCGCTTCTCGACGTCCTCACACTCTCCGGGACTTCGGCCAACCGACGCGCCACGGGACGTCTCTTCCTCGGCCGTGTGCTGGTACCACCGCCGATTCGGTGCCTCGGCTCGCAAGTGCACTCGCCAGTGCTCCTGGTCGGGAAATGCGACGACCGGCCACTGAAGGCGGCAAGTGATACTGGTCGAAAGTCATGCCGCCTTTTCTATGTTTCTGATAAGATCACTGGCGCTTGCTTCCTAGTCGACACAGGAGCCCAGGTAAGCGTCATACCGGCTTCGTGCGCAGATCGCCGTCGCAACGAACAGACCTGCCCACTCCAAGCGATCAACAATTCCGCCATTCGCACATACGGCCAACGCTCTCTTACACTTGACCTTGGACTACGCGGTACGTTCCGCTGGATTTTCATCCCCGCTGAAGTCTCGCAAGCTGTTTTGGGGGCTGACTTCGTCAGTTTTTTCAACCTTGCTGTGGACATGCATGCTCATCGCCTCATCGATCTCAACATGCGCCTCTCCATCAACGATGTACTCTGCACTTCCTCGTCAACGGGACTTCAAGCTCTCACATCCGCTTCGCCGTACACATCAAACGGGTTCGAGCCTTTTAGGGAGTTTTGGGCTAGGCTCTTAACTTGCACCCCAAAGGTACTACGCAAAACCCCCCTTCCAAATAAGGTTTTAGGGGGGTACGCAGGGCAAGATGACGGTGTCTGTAGAAGCGAGAGCCGTCCACTTCGGATCTTTCTAGCCGTCAGCCTGCATTATTAAACTCATTCATACCCAAATAATGCTCGTATATGATTTAGATTTGAGTAATGAGGCTTCGCTATGCGTATACTGCCGATAAAACAGCTCCGTCTTCGAGATACACAGTCGATTTGTGGTGCAGAAGGCTTAACAAGGTTTGTTTACAAAGTAAACGGAGTCATAAGAGGGAATTAGCAGAGTCTTTAGGAGGTAACTTTGGTGTTTTTATTTCTCATTTCGGGGGCTTGAACGGAGTTCACTGGAAGTTTTTCTGTTTCTTTTGAGAGCTTTTAAAACCCCCCCTTTATACGCGGCCCTAGAGAGGGCGAGAAAAAAAAAGGATTTCAGGCGCTATACTAGCGTTTTAGAGCCATTTTTTGCAACTATTCATCGCTAGGACATATTAGAAAATAGACATTAATCTATGCATGCACAAACATGACATTTGAATACAAGCACGCTCGACACAGGAATCGAACTCGCGACCATACGCACTGAAAGCAAACACCATTACACTACAGCGCCACCATTAGCTCGCAGTTTTTCACGGGGTTATATATGTACAAAGCGGCTACTAACCCGTCGGCGACACTACAACCTTTTGTTCACGTAGCATTGGCATGTGGTAGCGCTTGCGCAAGGCCAGTACATAAACTGAGGGGCGTCACGAAGGCCAAGATAAACACCTTCAGCTTCGAACTATTCGGTTGGAAGTGTCATGCTTGCAGAAAAACTCCCCATCTCCCGCTAAAGGGAACCATGTGTGGATGCGAAGCAGCGGGGAGATAATTAGCTTAAGCGGGAGGAACGTCGCCGCTCTCATTTCACGGCAGCCGTCGGGGCGCTCATCGCGGCATTGCACAGGAGAGAGAATGAGGCGCGCGCGCTCCGTCATTTTTATACCGACGTATACCGTGGCCCCCCCCAGCGGAGTATGCAGCTGTCACACCATGTGTCGTGCGCGCCGCTCCGTAGAGGATTCCTAGTGAGAGAACGGGAGGACCGTAGGAGAGGAGAGAGAGGGGACGTGCATGCACTGTGGGGGGTGTGGAACGCGGGAGCCGCTCCGTAGAGTAGAGGATTCCTAGAGGAGAGGACGCGCATGCGCTGTGGGGATGTGGGACGCCGGAGCCGCTCCGTTGAGTGGATGATTCCTAGAGTAGAGAAAGGGGGGTGAGCGTAGCAGAGGATAGGGGGGAGGGGATGCACATGCGCTGTGGGACGCGGGGGCCGCTCCCTAGAGTAGAGGATTCCTAGAAGAGAGAAAGGGGGTGAGCGTAGGAGACAGAGGGGGAGGGGACGTGCATGCGCTGTGGTGGTGTGGGACGGACTAAGCCCCCTCCAAACACATGCAAGCAAGATCAAGGAATGGGGTCAACTTGGGCGACAGACACCACCTGCCTAGCCATTGCTAAGCTGCCTCTCTGTGCTCTCCGCAATGACTCAAGGAATGGGGTCAACCTGGGCGACAGACACCACCTGGCTAGCCATTGCTAAGCAGCCTCTCTGTGCTCTCGGCCATGACTCTCATGTCTGTGAAAGGGTTGACGGCCTTCATATTACTACAGTGTTCTGGTTCACCTAATGGGTGCTTCCCTACTTCATGAAAGTGGCCGGACGCGGGACGCGGGACGGGGGGACGCGGGACGGGGGGAGGGACGGACAGAGCCCCAAGCATAAGATGCTTCGCATCTAAAAATTGTAACGTGTGCCCTTTTGAGTACTTCGGACACTGTTTCAGTCGCCCGAAATTCGTGGATACCAGCATGAAAAAAATAACGTATCCTCAGATGGCCGAACATATGTGCATTCCATGGGCGTATGCTGTGGAGCTATTCTCGCTATTTCTGCCGCGAGCTACACGCGTCCCATGGCAGCGGCGTGTTCTCCGCTGTCCGAGACCACCTGTGTTTCCATTGTAGGGGTCTGGGCATCCCACCGCACGGTACCCCTCAGAGACGAGGACAAAACACTGAGCAACACATCTTTATCATTTCAAAACTCTGGCGCGACTTTCCTGCCAGCGGCCCCTGAGCGCGACCGCCGAGCGCGAGCCGCGAGCGTGCCTGTGTCCATCGTCCTCGTCTACCACCGGCGCGCTCACCGCTACGACTCCCATAGCATATAAAAGTTACTCACGCAGATGCCCATAAGCGTGTGCGCAGGGTTCCTCTTCAGGGGGAAAGGGGGGCGAAGGTTCGTCGCTGCGCCCACCCTCCATATTATGTCAATGCACAACGATAATCTACATCCACAATTAGCACTTATTCACAACTCGCACTTTAGCAGGGCACACAGTGCTTCTCTAACTCAAATTCAGTATTTAGTCGCTTTCACACTCGGAGACTACCTAAAATCTTACTAATTAACCTTCATTGTAAAACACCACACAAATGCATTAAAGCGAATGCCTAAGGCATGCCCCAATGTCAAGTACAACCACCACAAATTAGCAGCGACAGGTCTCCCGCTAAATAAAAAAGTTAATGCACATGCACTTCGCCCTTGTGAACATTCATGTGTACGTGGCACTCCTCTTTCACTCCTCTTTCTCTTCCTCTTTCACTTTTTCTTTCCTTCAGCCATCTTGGCTGAAGGACTCCCCGTGTACATTCTGTAAATACATTTCTTTCTGTCTTTCTTTACTTCGGATATTCTCACTCCCGTGACAATATAGCACGAATAAAAAAATAGTATTACCATTTTCCTCAACGAAACAGCTGTTCTTCAAAAAATTATGGTTCTTTTGAATTGCTAGTATAATATATGCACAGAAGTAGACAGGTTGGCTTGTTCGCCATTCAAAATTTCATAGACATAACACAGAAACACGAGGACTGTAGCAAATAGGCACAAAACTGGAAAAACTTAGTCATTTTAGCCCTGCGTCGTCCACCCGCACATTATGTTAATTTTTATTTCTGCATCACGCAGCTTCAGTATGCTACGATTGGTGAAGGATCACCGAATCTACGCAAGAACAGAGTGATCACTTTCTGCCTATCTCCCTGTCACCTATTTATCTTTAAAACTAATTCTGAAGAGTATATTATCTGTTCTACTTGTTTGGTAATATAAACACAAGCCATTAATTACATTGAGCCGGCAGCGTTTCGGCAATTTATATTGCATGCAGAAGTTCATATCTCAAATGATAAAATAAAAACAGTGTTTGCAATATTGTTACGTACTCTGGAGTAGCGTAAGAGGGTTTTTAATGGGCACTGAGACCGCGGAAATCGCAGGAGCTACGTCGTCGTCCTCTTTCTCCACTCGCGATTCCATTCGTTTTTTAATGGCAGTGACACTTCGTATCATTCCTCCTCTCTCAGACGAAGACCTCTGGTCGAGTCATTCTTGTGTCCTTTGTGTATACGGCTTCAGGCGAGCAACATGCGTCACCTCGGTCTTGCATGAACGTCGGCCACTAGTAGTCAGTCGTGCAATTTCGTAGTTTACTTCGCTTAGACGATGGAGGATCACGAACGGACCGGCGTAGTGTGCGAGCAGCTTTTGGCTCAAGCCACGTCTGCGTATTGGGGTCCACACCCACACCAGATCACCGGGAACATAGGTTACATGCCGGTGTTGACTGTCGTAGCGTGTTTTAGAGGACTCTTGCGCTGCCAATGTACGTAAGTATGCAAGTCGACGAGCCTCTTCTGCGCGACACAAAGTCTCCGCAATAGACAAGTCGTCATGGACCACAAAAGGAAAAATAGTGTCCAGCGTATGTCGAGGTGAGCGAGCGTAGAGCAGGTAGAATGGACTGTAACCTGTAGTTTCGTGTTTTGCAGAGTTGAAGGCGTACGTCACGAACGGTAATACTTCATCCCAGTTCTTGTGGTCGGAGGCGACGTACATTGACAACATGTTGATGAACGTTCGGTTTGTGCGCTCGGTCAGGCCGTTAGTTTGTGGATGATAAGCAGTTGAGTGTCGGAACTTGGAGGCACACAAACGAAGTAATGACTCCACAACATCGGCGGTAAATTGGTGACCACGGTCACTTATCAACACGCGAGGTGGCCCGTGCCGTAGTATGACTGAATGCAGCAGGAACTCAGAAACCTGGCCTGCCGTGGCGGAGGGTAAGGCAGCCGTCTCGCAGTCGCGTGTCAGGTAGTCAGCGCATACAATTATCCACCGGTTGCCTTTTGAAGAACGTGGAAATGGTCCCATCAAGTCAATGCCGACCTTTTCAAACGGAGAACTGGGGGGCATTGCGGGCTGCAGGAGACCGACTGGACCTGAGGTGGGCCTCTTGTGGCTCTGACACTGTGTACAACTGGCCACATATTTTTCAATTGTCCTTCGCATATGAGGCCAGTAGAACCGCTCTTTGGTGCGACTAAGTGTTCTTGCGGTTCCTAAGTGACCAGAGGTCGGGTCGTCGTGCGTGAGACGCAGAACAGGTGTTTGAAGAGACGCAGGAACGACCAGCAGAAAGCGGGCGCCCGTCGTTGACAAGTTCCTCTTGTAAAGAAGACCATCTCGGACGCAGAATTGGCCTTCGGTTATTGGCTCTTTTGTTGCAGGGAAGATAGCTTTCAAGCTTGGGTCTTTGCGCTGCTCAGCGGCGAAAGTCACGGCGTCGGGAAAGCCAGGCGACAGAGAAGCGATAAGGTGGTCGAAGTTATCGGCTTCACAATCCGTCGTAGGTAGTGGCATCCCTAGAGAGACAATCCGCATCAGCGTGTCGACGGCCACTCTTATACGAAATGGTGAAGACATATTCTTGCAAACGAAGGGCCCATCGTGCGAGGCGACCGGATGGGTCACGAAGGTTGACCAGCCAACACAGGGAATGGTGATCTGTGACAATGGTGAACGGGCGACCATAGATGTATGAGCGAAACCGCTGAACGGCAAATACTACCGCTAGGCATTCTTGTTCGGTCACTGTGTAGTTGCGTTCAGGCTTGCTTAAAGAACGGCTTGCGTATGCCACGACGTGTTCCTTGTTGCCAGAGCGCTGTACGAGAACGGCGCCGATACCGATGCCGCTTGCGTCTGTGTGGATCTCTGTTGGCGACGAAGGATTGAAGTGCCGGAGTATCGGCTGTGAAGTTAACAAACACTTCAGCTGGCGAAAAGCGGCATCACACTCGGGGGTCCACTGGAACGGGCTGTTCTTGCCGAGAAGATTCGTCAGAGGGTGCGCGACATCCGCAAACCTGGGTATAAACCGCCGGAAATACGAGCAAAGCCCGATGAAGCTGCGAAGTTGTTTCACAGATTTAGGTTACTCGAATGATTCAACGGCTGCTGTCTTCTGTGGGTCAGGTCTAATGCCATCTTTATCGACGAGATGGCCCAACACCAATGTTTGTCGCTCGCCAAAGTGGCACTTTTTCGAATTCAGTACAAGGCCAGCCTTTTCAATACAGTTTAGCACAAGATCTAGGCGAGCGTTATGCTCCTGAAACGTGCGTCCAAAAATTACGACATCATCAAGGTAACACATACAGATCTGCGATTTCAAACCGCGCAGAATAGAGTCCATGAATCTTTCGAATGTCGCAGGCGCATTACATAATCCGAATGGCATTACGTTGAATTCGTACAGTCCATCAGGCGTAACGAATGCCGTCTTTTCCTTGTCAGCTGCGTGCATCGGAATTTGCCAGTAACCTGATCTCAGATCAACGGAAGAAAAGTAGGAAGCAGAATGCAGGCAGTAGATGGCGTCATCGATGCGCGGCAGCGGATAGACGTCTTTCTTGGTAACAGAATTAAGGCGGCGGTAGTCAACGCAGAATCTCCACGTACCATCCTTCTTCTTCACTAGAATGACGGGAGCGGCCCAGGGACTCGCCGATTCCTGAATTATTCCCTTTTCCAGCATCTCTTGGACTTGCTCGTCGATGATCTTGCGCTCTGATGGTGCCACTCGGTACGGTTTCTGCCGTATGGGATGCGCCGATTCGGTGTGAATCTGATGACGTATCCGGGACGCTGGAATTGAGAGCGTTTGGCTGTTTTTACAAAAATCGAACACTTTCGAGTGCTTAGAGAGAACGTCGAGCAGTGTATGACGTTCGCTTTGGCCAAGTGACTTGCTAATCATTTGTAGCAATTGGGAATCATCTGAACCTTGTGAACCGAGGTGTTCATTCTGGCCTGTAGCATCAACAAGCGCAACCAGCGTCGTAGACGATTCAGGTTTAAATAATGCAAGTTTCATGCCGCCTGGCAACACTGCAGGCTCCATGGAACTGTTCATTGTCCACACACCTGCTCGTCCATCAACGACAGACACCACGCAATGGGGAATTAGAATGTTCTTTTTTCAGACAGGCCAAAGGAATCGGTTCGAGCGTGGCGTCGAACACAGCACAATCGTTACCAGAACAAGTCACGGGAACACACACGGCGGAATATGCAGGAATGACTGTGTCCTCGGATACGAAAAAGATGCAGTCATCACGATATGAATTCTCTAATAGCGCAGCTGGGAAAGTACCGTGAACGGAAAGGTGCCCACTTCTGCAGTCAACAGTTGCCCCACACTCACGCAAGAAGTCGATACCTAAGATAACGTCATGTGTAGACCGTGGAATAACCGCAAATTCTGTGCAAAATACCTTGCCGCACAAGGAGACGTCCGTAGTACAAAATCCCACTGGACACAACGCGTCACCGCTCACACCACGGAATGTGACACCACGGCTCAGGCTAAACATAACTTTAGGTCCGAGAAGGTTCTTAAAACTCACACTCATCACAGAGATTGTCGCGCCTGTATCCACAAGTGCCATAGTAGATACTCTATCAACAAGTAAGTGTACTCTGTTCTTCAACATAACCGCTGACGGGGGGGTATATCTGTGGATAGCGCCTGGTATCTCGCGGCCTCACCCCCATTGGCCGCACCGACTAGTTTTCCGGCGGTGGTGACCACGTGCGTCGCCCTGGCGACGGCGATCGTGGAGCACGTGGAGCTGGTGGTGGCGTCAAACTTCGATCAGAAGCCGGCGAGGAGTGGCGTAGTCCGGTTGGTGCGCGTGGTGGCCGTGGTGGCCGTGGTGTGTAGAGCGGACGGTCGAAAGGCTGAGACGACATGAACGAAGGCTGTCGCTGATATGGAGGGCGGTAGTTGCAAAAACGTGCGATGTGACCCGGGACGCCACAGTTGAAGCACACCGGAAGAGGTCGAGATGCAGGCGGCTGCTCAGAGTAACCACTCCTCTCAGGAGGCATGGAATAGTAGTGCCGCTCTTCGGGGGCACCGTAGCCAGGCGACGTTCGTTGAGGGTAACCAGGCGAGCGGAAACGTCGTCCGTAATTCGGTGGTGTGCGACGTGGGAATCCAGACTGGCGTGTGCCTCGGTATTCATCGGCATCTGCTGCGTTGACCGACGGTTGCCATGGAGCAGGAGTAGCCGGAGTTCGCGCACGATCTGGTTCTCTTGCATAGGCATCCTGAAAGTCGTTGGGATGATAAGAGGGGTGCTGACATCGGAGCAGTTCTTCTCTGACAATCTGCCGTATTGTGAAAGCAAGGTCGTTGGGCGACACCGCTTCGACACTAGCCACAGTTGGAACGTTAGACAAGCGGCCGAATTTCGGAGAGATCCGTCGCATCTTCAGCGATTCAAAGGTACGGCAGTGTTTCATCACGTCCGACACGGAGTTCAGGCTTTCCTTTCCAATTAGGAAATTGTACACGTCTTCGGCTATACCCTTAAGAACGTGTCCAACCTTGTCTTCTTCAGACATCCGGGCATTCACTATCTTGCACAGCTTCAAGATTTCTTCTATGTACGTCGTACATGTCTCTCCCGGAAGCTGTGCCCTCTGAGCCAATGTCTGCTCCGCGCGCTTCTTCTTTGCGTCAGAATCACCGAAGCACTTCTGCACTTCTTCGACAAAACGCTCCCAAGTCGTGAACATGTCCTCGTGGTTCTCGTACCACATGAGAGCCGTGTCAGTTAGCGAAAATACAACATGCCTGAGCTGCGCTTCCGAGTCCCAGCCATTGCTTCTGCTCACCCGCTTATAGTTCTTGAGCCACACGTCAACGTCTTCTTCTGAGGTCCCGCCGAAGTTTGGTGGCACCCGGTAGTATGGCACGGCACCCGTCGGAGTTAGCGTCGAAGCAGCAGAGGTCTGCTCTTGGGACATTTCGATCGGCGAAGGCGGGAGTCCGGCAAGGCGGCGGCTGCGGCGAAGTTCAGGTGGTGAAGCTTCCGTCGTTGGGTTCGTCTTACCCAGCACCTTCCACCAATCTGTTACGTACTCTGGAGTAGCGTAAGAGGGTTTTTAATGGGCACTGAGACCGCGGAAATCGCAGGAGCTACGTCGTCGTCCTCTTTCTCCACTCGCGATTCCATTCGTTTTTTTAATGGAAGTGACACTTCGTATCAATATTTTATTGGAATCAAAACAGTAGCAGTTCTCATGTCAGTGTACGCATATGTATATTTTCCATCTTCTTGCACAGAACCTACACCCAATAAAAAAAAACACTTGGAACGTATACAGTACCACCCAAGCACTATATATAATTCACAGCAGTAAAGCAACATGAAAGTAGTGTGGCAAATCTCATCATAATGCACACTGACATGTGCACTTCACAGTGCCAGTATGTAAGCACAATCCAAAGAAATGGGATGCACAAGGAAGTTGGTGTCGGCCTACACGTGAAGGCAACTAAATTAGCACAATAAGGCAAGCATTACTTTTAAGACATATGCAACCATGCAAGTAGGCATGTTGTAGTTTTTTATTGAATTAGTTTGCCCTATGGTATCAGAACATGTCGTACATCATCATACAGTTCAGTTTTCTGCAGAAAAGTCGAAAATAGACCAGTGGTGTTGATTGTAAATCCATTTACCACAATTTTTAAAGCCATGCCAAGAAAACGACATTGCATTCATATATGGCCACACATATTTACTCACAAATATCTGAAAAGTAAGGTAATTTTCTGGCAATATGCTTGGGGAACTTTTCGCCATTATCACACAACTGCAGTACACGAATACTTCTATTATACATAATTACTACAGATATGGTTTACAATATTTCCATGCCAGCCACTGTCATCTGCAACCTAAAAAGTTCTTCATCCTTTAATTCGTGACTTCATGGCTTAAGCATAATTGCCACGTTGAAAATAATCCCAGTACCATGGCTACAAAGTCAACTTGAACTTAGGCAACCACATGCCTAAAATTAAAAATTTCCAACAAATAGTGGCTGGTGGCTTGGCATATTGGATCCTAGGGCTTGGTATGCCATGAGGTTGAATAGAATTTGACCACGAATCTATAGAGCCCGTAAAGCAGTCAGGACTTGAGTTCATAGTTAGTGTGAAAACAAAACAAAACACATACAAATAGAAATGAAGAGAATAGGACAACAAAGTGCCAGCAACTGAAATTTAACATGTGTATGACATTTTTAGTCACGCTCGTATCATTCTGTATCTGCCTGATAATTTATTCTTGTAATTTTTTCGTACCATGTGTGTATATCTTTCTGTGGTTTGCATTACACTTCAGTTGCTAGTAGTACATTGTCTGGTGCCTTTCATTCTCATTTCTCTCTGTTGTCAGCTTTTTTTTCCTGCACTTTACTTCACTCTGAATACACATCAACTCGCTCAGCTGTCCATTTTAGGATTAAGTTCGCTGAATAAAGCCGGTTCCACTCAGCATCGTTTTAAATAATGAAAAATTTTCAAATGAGCAAGCTATTGGGAATGTTCTATGCAGTACCATGCATAACACTCTGCATCAGTGCGAGTATTTGCCCAAATGCTGCAAGATGTATGAAATGTTCGAGTTAGTGTACAGTGAGGCACAGGGGTGTGTTCTGTCTTGCACACAAACAAGTGGGGGAGCCACTCTTGCTGCTTTGCCAGAAATGTCTTCCTGAAAATAATACAAAAGAAGTACATTAAGCTTTCCTTATCCAGAAAAATTAATGTCTAGGCAAAGACTCACACTTGACCATACTATTGCAGACATTTTACCAAAACATGACACAAATGCAAAATTGAGATGCTGCTTTTCGCTGAAAGTACAGAGGGTGAAAAATACACGACATTAAAGAAATGCGACCCAACACCAGTAGTGTACTTGGTCCTGTGTACCACCATTCAGGCAGTTTTCACTGTCAGTGAAGTTAGCATTGTAGTGCAAAGGGGTGCAAATGTTAGTAAGAAGAACTTTGTAATTAAACGCATTTAAATGGAGGTGTAAATGCTTGAGGCCCGTGTACTTAGCTTTATGTGCACGTTAAAGAGCAGCCCCAGGTGGTCGAAATTTCTGAAGCCCTCGACTACGACGTCCCTTGTAATCATATGGTGGTTTTTGGACGTTACACACCAACAATTATTATCACTGTGTAATTAAACATGTACAACACTAGCTTCTTGATCAACAACAGCTGCTCTGTTCAGGACTGATGCTTGGTCGACTTGGTATTGATTCATGGCAAAAGTAAACAGAGCACTTGTAATGAGGACAAAAGAAGACCTGGACAGAATACCAGTGCTTTTACCTTGTCAGAAATTGTGCCAACAGTAAGAATACTGTGCACTGATCATAAACACTATGGCAACATAACGTAAACCAAAATAACGAGAGGGAAGGAACAAGGAGATTCAACAACAAGGTTCAACAGACTCAACTAAGTTATATCAATGCGATTAAATTAGCCTTGCACAAGTGACACATCTCCTAAATACTATAAATATGCACATGTAACCATGGCAATTCCAGTGCTGATATGTGACTAATAAAGTGACAATCCCACAAAATCCATTTGCTTCACAAAACACACTGTCACTAAACACATGTCTGTCACATCATATGGACACCATTATGCCTCTGTAACATGATTTATTCGTTCTAGCTAAGTGACTACAAGCTAATGATATTAATGTACCTTGATGTGTAATTTATCTTTTTTGTCTAGGAGGCGGACAGAGGGCACAATGCAAAACCGTTGTCAGAAAGGCTTCTCACTTGCTCATATTCTGTGCATGAGAAAAGAATAAATTGAAACCAAACTTGGCCTTAAAGCACATTTCATCACATCACAGCGTGATAACAGCGACCTTTTTTTTTGTTGTTGTTGCTAAAGTAAGTGTATAATCCCTAAAAGCACTGCTTCATCATACTTAATTTCCTTGCGATAATGTCGTACAAACATTCTTTGTTAAGGCGCACTCGCTTGAAGGCGCACTCGCTTGAAGGCGCACTCGCTTGGCTGGCCGCTCGAAGCTTGTGCGTTATTCACAGGAGTTTCAAAACACGCATCACACATCGTTGTTATGTGAGCTTAACCCCGTTTGTTTTTTCGCTTTTCATTGCACTTTTCACGCGACGCAATGTGCACAATGGCACCTAGTGCTGCCTGAGCGACTATAAGGACGCGAAAACAGAGGAAAGATAAGTATTACGTACCATTTGCGTTCCTGATTGTGCCGCCAACGCGGCGCGTCCATCAGCTGCTTGGTTGAGTCACCGGGCCATTGCAACACCACCACACTCGCAGTGCGGCATGTTGAACTGTCGTCAAGCCACGCATTTCACGTCCAGCGACGAGAACACAGTAAGGCTCAGGCACTAAATGCGCGCACACACGACACAACACAGCTGGGCAGTTCAGAAGCGGCGCATAGAGTAATATGAGCGGCGTTCAAGGCCGCGGTTATCCCACGACGGCTTCGCTTCGCTATCACTCACGCACGCCGCTGTGGTAGTCTCTGCTGCCATTTCGGAACTTACAAACGACTCTCTTCTCGCGTTTCTTTCTTGCATTGCTTTTTTTAAAGACGATAGTCTTTCTTGGGATACCTAAACGGAGAAATTTTGGTCCGTCTGTCTGTCTGTCTGTTTGTCTGTTTGTCGGCACGTCACACGATTGAGCTAGTTGGCCAAACTTTAACCCCCTGCCTTACGACCTCCAATCTTGACCAAGAAGCATGTGTTCATACGGGTGAGCGTGGGCAATTAAAAATCAAATATTACGCATACCTGAGGCACAACATCAATACCTTAGTACTATTCACAGTGTTCCTTTAAAACAAAATCTATAGATACGTAATTATAAAGATCCTAGTGTTTATTACGCGGCGCTGCTGTGTACAAAACAAGTCTCCGCCCAGTGATTTAACGTTCGACGCTGTGGCTGGCTGTGGTGCTGCCACCTGGCAGCAGCATTGTTCAAGCACAAGCCGATGTTCCCCGGTAGCGCTGTAGATGGCGTCCTCTTCTGTTTTATCAATGCCAGCCAGATGCGGCTGATTCATCGTAGAAGAGCGCTGTCTCAGGCAAGGCAAAACATATATGGCCGCTTGATGAAATACGACCCACTCTACAAGACATGATCAGAGAACGCAGAGAAAAGACCGACGACCAAATTTCAGCGGAGAAACGCCGGCGTCCGTCTAAGCGCGCCCGGAAAAACGTCCGAAAAACGAGCCCAGCGGCTAGCCCGGCTATTAAATTGTGGTACTCATGCCGCTCATGCAGTGCAGTCGGCACAAGACTATCGTCTTTCGACGACATTTGCAGCGAAGCACGCAGATACGCGGCCAATTTTTTATTCCTCCGAGCGCGCATGCGTGTCGTCGCAGTTGCTGACGGCTGGGCCGCCGTCGTTCGAAGGTCGAAGGGCACTTTTTCTCGCTTCGGGCCTTTCGGAGCGGCCGCTTGCGGAGAGTCGCGTTCGTCGCGTTTTCTTTTTCTTTCCTCATTTTTGCGCCGGGTTTTCTCAGCACCGGATTTTAGACCGTGCGTTGAGGCACGCCGCGTCTGCCCAATTCGTTATCCAAAAGGGTATACTGAGTGTGCATGCGGTACCGATCGGCCACATCGAGGGTTTGGAGGCTGTTGTTTTTAGTTTAATTTTGATTTGATGGTAAAACAACATAAGCGAAGTCATTCTGGGATCGAAGTGCTTCGTGAACCCGAGCCCAACGGTAATGTGCATTCCGTACAACACTGCGCATCAGTCGATGAGACGAATAAATCATTGATTAGCACGGTCATGAATTCATTAAGCACTTTGAGAAATGTGAGCTATTAATCACTTTGACAAACACTTCTTTCGCCCGCGCAGTTGCATACATGCCCGCCAGCACTGAAGGTACAATAGAAAGCTTCGGATAAAATAAAGGGAAAACATGCCAGAGAAAGTGAAATAGGAGTTTTCTGTTCTTGAACTCCATTTGACGAAAATGGCGTAAGGTCGTGAATTTACCTCCTTTCTTCCACCTTTTATCCCCATAATTTCTCAAAGGAAGTAAAATTGAGGGCGCAGAACTTTATTACACCTATCTTAGTACACCCTAAGGGAGTACGGTCCCAAATGAAGGTAGTATTAAGCCCTTAAAACGCCCAATTCGGCTAGTTTGCATTTACAGTGTATGCCAAAATACTCGCCCACTTTGCCAATATCACGAAGCCGCACACCAGAGAGTCACCGGTGAAGCATTCCATCACTCACCGCATTGTGACCACTGGACCTCCCGTTTATACACGGCCCCGTCAACTATCTGGGGAACGCCTCGCCATCGCCCGCCATGAGTTTGAGCACATGCTTGAACTTAGCATTGTGCGGCCTTCCTCAAGCAACTGGGCATCTCCACTCCACATGGTGCCGAAGAAAGATCCTGGCGACTGGAGACCATGTCGGGATTACCGCGCTCTCAATGCCCACACCTTACCAGAGCGCTATCCACTTCCTCACGTACATACAGGATTTCACATCAAATTTGGCTGGGTGCACAATCTTCTCTACTACTGACTTAGTGAAGGCTTACCACCAGATTCCTGTAGAGCCCGCCGACATTTATACACGGGCAAGGCGGCACGCTGGGAAGCCATGTCAACTAAAAATCAACTTCTGTTCCTTGAACAGGTGCTGCTGATCAGCGCAATATTTCATGCTGAGGCATCGTCCACGTGTCCCGTTACACTTCCTGCTGACGCTGCTGGCTTCAAATGAATCGGCGGCGGCGCTGCCGAGCTACAAGAACTGGGACGTCACGGATGGATCACGGGACCGTCACCTCGATGTATAAAGCCGGATCCCTTGGATGCATCTTTCATTGGGCAAGGCGGCACGCTGGAAGCCATGTCAACTAAAAATCAACTTCTGTTCCTTGAACAGGTGCTGCTGATCAGCGCGGATATTTCATGCTGAGGCATCGTCCACGTGTCCCGTTACACTTCCTGCTGACGCTGCTGGCTTCAAATGGATCGGCGGCGGCGCTGCCGAGCTACAAGAACTGGGACGTCACGTATGGAATCGCGGGACCGTCACCTCGATGTATAAAGCCGGATCCCTTGGATGCATCTTTCATTGGGCAAGGCGGCACGCTGGAAGCCATGTCAACTAAAAATCAACTTCTGTTCCTTGAACAGGTGCTGCTGATCAGCGCGATATTTCATGCTGAGGCATCGTCCACGTGTCCCGTTACACTTCCTGCTGACGCTGCTGGCTTCAAATGGATCGGCGGCGGCGCTGCCGAGCTACAAGAACTGGGACGTCACGTATGGATCGCGGGACCGTCACCTCGATGTATAAAGCCGGATCCCTTGGATGCATCTTTCATTGGGCAAGGCGGCACGCTGGAAGCCATGTCAACTAAAAATCAACTTCTGTTCCTTGAACAGGTGCTGCTGATCAGCGCGATATTTCATGCTGAGGCATCGTCCACGTGTCCCGTCACACTTCCTGCTGACGCTGCTGGCTTCAAATGGATCGGCGGCGGCGCTGCCGAGCTACAAGAACTGGGACGTCGCGGATGGATCACGGGACCATCACCTCGATGTATAAAGCCGGATCGCTTGGATGCATCTTTCATTGGGCAAGGCGGCACGCTGGAAGCCATGTCAACTAAAAATCAACTTCTGTTCCTTGAACAGGTTAGTTAGTACTCCTTCCATGGTCTTAAGAGCGACAACCGCATCATTGTAGTGCTGCCTTGCCCAAGGGTGTTATATTCCTTGTTTGCACGCGTGTGTCTTTTGCTCTACGGGGATGTAGAACAAAACCCAGGACCCAATACACAAGCTCTTCTGAAGGAATTATGTGAAGGCCAAAAAATCATTCAAAGCGAACTGCAGGGGCTATGTACGCGCCTTAAACAGGTCGAGGACAGCCTACAGATCCTCAAAGAGACTGAAAAAGCTATCTCACAGCTGACGAAAACAGTACGGGAACTGGACGCAACTGTTCAAAGACAACATGAAAGGCTAATTAGCTTCGAAAACAGGAGTCGGAGGAACAACTTAATGGTATTTGGCATACAGGAGGAACCGAATGAAACACCACAAGACCTGCGCAGTAAAGTGCTAAAGGATGTGTTGGAAAGAAAGCTGCATGTCACACTAAACACTGTCGAGCGCTTACACAGAATCGGAAAAAAGCAGACCGCGAGGCATCGCCCTGTAGTTCTAAGATTATATGATTACAGGGAAAAAGTGCAGATCTACAAAAATTGTAAGAATCTGAAAGGAACTGGCATTTCAGTCTCGGATAACTTTTCCAAGGAAACCCTGGCTAAACGCAAGCTGCTTTGGAACTCTGCTGCAAAGTAAAGGGAGGAGGGACAGCGCGCGCGTCTTGACTACGACAAAATATACATTAATAATGAAGCTTTTTATTGGGACTCCACAAAAAACCACCGAGTCAAGGTTAAACGTAACCCACATCCGTCAGCGCAGAGAGGCCATGAATGAAGGTGTGCGCCTGACAAAAAAGACAGCTTCCGTTTCGTCAATTTAAATGCTAGAAGCCTGGTAAATAAAATTGGCGACCTGGAATATATCCTAGCCAATTATGACCCACACATTGTCACAGTTACTGAGACGTGGCTAAATCCTAATATTCGAGACAATGAGTTATTACCACCTGGTTACAAGATAATGCGGAATGATCGTGAATCTCGAGGAGGTGGCGTTGCCATTGTTGTTAAAGATTACGTTGAATGCATCCGTTTGCAAGGAATCCAAAACCACGAGAGTATATGGTGCAACGTCAGGATTGGTTCTTCTCGGTGCCATATATAGAGCGCCTAACAAGTCATCTTCGTATTTACAAGATATAAAGACTTATTTAGATGAACACAAACCGCGAAATGGTCGTATTATTCTTTCGGGAGACTTCAACTTACCAGATATTGGCTGGGATTCCCTTGCTGTAGGTTCACAAGAGCGCTCGGAGTGTGATACGCTCATTGATATAGCTTTTGCTCATGACTTAACGCAAATAGTTCATGAATGTACACGAACGGCAGGCTCTGCGAAATCCATCCTAGATTTGGTATTTTTGGCCGGGTGTTTTGACAATTATGAATTAGCAGTTGACAAAGGAATATCGGATCATGAGCTAGTATTTGTTCAGATAAAACACGAAGCCGTGTGTACCAAACTTGAAGAACGCGTCGTTTATGTGCCTAATTTCCGGAAAGTAGATGACACTAGCATAATTGATTATCTTTCATATTCCTTAGATAACTTCAGCACTCAGACCGACGTCAAAGTGATGTGGATTAAATTTAAAGAAATCATCTTGCATCGCATTGACAGCTTTATACCTGCTGCAAAGAAAACGATGAACAAACAAAACCCCTGGATTACCCGCGATATCATACACCTTAAGCATAGGATCAGTCGCGAAAGAAAGAAAACAAATAGGGACCAACGCAAACTGTCAAATATGTCAGTGCTACTGCGCACCATGCTCAGGGAAGCCAAAAATAAATATCACACAGAAACCCTCGCAAACTTCATGAAGTCATCCCCTCAAAGATGTTGGCGCTATTTATCAGGCAGTGATAAGGAATCTTACAGCATAGTCGCAAACGATGCGCTTATGACTGACCCTGCGGTGATATCGTCATGCTTTAATTCATATTTCCAGTCTGTTTTTACACCTCCAGATAAGGTTGGCTCTCTAGCCCCGCTTAGTCATCAATGCCATAGCGCACCGATGCCTGATTTAGTAGTGACATACGATGGAATTCTATCTCTTATTTTAGAAATGGATGAAAAAAAAATCCATCGGCCCAGACGAAATACCTAACGCTTTTTTACGACGATATGCGGAATGGGTAGCCTACTACTTGGAAATAATATTTACGGCCTCAATCACACAAAAACAGCTTCCGGATGATTGGCTGGTGGCGAGAATAATAAATACATATACATAAAACAGGTGATAAGCAGCAAATCGGAAATTATCGTCCGATATCCTTGACTTGTGTTTGCTGCAAGCTACTCGAGCATATAATAGCAAAGTCCATATACACTTATTTGGAAGGAAAACAACATATTTTTTTCCAAACCAGCACGGGTTCAGGCAACGCCGTTCTACCACCACACAGCTCATGGAAACTATGAACGACTTTTCTAGCGCTTTGAACAAAAAAAAAGTTCGATGCGGTTTGTTTAGACTTTTCCAAAGCCTTCGACAGAGTCGTTCACTCTCTATTGATAGGCAAATTGTCACAAATGGGAATCAATCAGAATTTAGTAGAATGGATCCAAGCATATCTGTCCGGTCGAACGCAGTATGTGGAAATAAATGGTATAAAATCGCGCACCCTATCAGTTAGCTCAGGCGTACCGCAGGGGTCTGTTTTAGGCCCTGTTTTATTTCTGGCGTACATTAATGACATCAGTTCTGGTATCAGCAAAGATGGCACTGCACGGTTGTACGCAGATGACTGTTTGATATACCGCGAGATCAATAACTTCAGCGATCAACAATCGCTGAGCGATGCTCTGGCTGCGATTGAAGCGTGGTGTGACAAGTGGAAAATGAAAATAAACGAGCAAAAAAACAGTTGTCTTCAGGGTATCGAACAAAGTTAAAAACGAACAGGAATATACTTTGTGAACTCCCAAAAGCTTACTAAAGTTGATAGGCTCAAATACTTAGGAGTAACTATCGCATCAAACCTAAGCTGGAAAGTTCATATGGCTAATGTCACTAGCGCTGCCGAAAAGAAACTTTGGTTTCTGCGCAGAAAGTTGAAGCTTGCACCCCAATTTATCAAGCTAACCGCGTTTCTAACCTATGTTAGGCCGACGCTGGAATATGCAAGCGTTATATGGGACCCATTTCAGGTTGGTCTCATAAATGAACTCGAAGGGGTGCAAAGAAGGGCTGCACGGTTCATTCTCTCTAAATACTCATCGACTGATTCAGTAACAGCGATGCTGAAACAACTCAAGATACCACCGTTATCACAGCGGCGCCTAGTAGCAAGACTTAAATTTCTTTTTTTTACTTTCAAAGCACCAATTCAACATCGATATTTCACCGTACCTAATGCGTCATCTTAAGCGTACTCTCAGGAAAAAGCATGAATTCATGTTCATTGTGCCACAACTACACATTGACGCATATGCAAACTCATTCCTACCTCGAACAATAAAAGACTGGAACGCCCTGCCATCATCAGTTGTACAGTGCTTCTCAGCAGAAAATTTTGAAAATTGTTTAATAGCGACATTACAAATGTGAGTGTAAATGCTTACGCTTGTTTTTCTTTTCTTTTTCTTTTTTATTGTCACGTAGCATAAGTTACATACATCATAGAAAATGTTGCTGTTCAAGTACTAATTTGTTGTTCCTTTCGGCTGACCGGACTGACTTGGTTTTGTAAAATTCGCTTCACTTTTTGATAACTACTGTTTAGATTATGAGCATACATGTATTTTTTCTTTGACATTGCATTGATGTACTTTTATTGTAATTTTGTTGTGTTGCCCAACAGCCCAATCTGTAACGGCCGTATGGCCAACAGTATTGTGAATAAAAAAAAATTTCGAAGACGGCCATCACCACCCCATGCGGTCTGTTTGAATACGTTAGGATGCCTTTCGGATTGCGCAACTCTGCACAGACTTTTCAGCGCACTATCAACGAGGTCACGCGAGGTCTCGATTTCGTATTTGCCTACCTTGATGACCTCCTTGTCGCAAGCTCATCTGGCCCTGAACACGAAGGGCACCTGCGCACCCTGTTCCACCGCCTGGATGATTACGGCCTCGTAATTGATCGCAATAAGTGCCTCTTCGGCGTCGCTACAATCGAGTTCTTAGGCCTCCTTGTCAATCCACAGGGTATCCAACCACTCGCCAGCAAAGTGAAGGCCATTGAAGTATTTCGACCCCCCGACTTCACTGAAAAAACTCCGCGAATTTCTGGGCCTACTACACTTCCATCGCCGCTTTCTTCCAACGTGTGCCACATTCCTAAAGCCCTTGACCGACCTATTGGCTATAAAAAAAGACCCGGCTGCGCCACTGGAGTGGACCTGAGGACGCTGCATCTGCCTTCGTCACTGCCAAGAAGGCTCTGGCAGACGCCACCATGCTCATACATCCCGTTCCTGATGCCCGAATTCGTCTCATCACCGATGCATCGAGTATGGCAGTTGGCGCCGTTCTCGAGCAGCACATATCCGGTTGGCAGCCCCTTGGTTTTTTTCTCGCAAAAACTGAAACCACCGTAAGCAAAATACAGTACATTTGCCCGAGAACTCCTTGCGTTGTACCTCGCCATCAAACATTTTCGCCATTTACTGGAGGGCCGGGACTTTTACGTCGTTACAGAACCACAAGCCCTTGACGTTTGCCTTCCATATCAATGACAGCAATTACGCTGCACGGGAGATTCGTCAACTCTACTTTATCTCTGAGTTCACTGTGGACCTCACACACTTCCATGGGCCGGAAAATGCTGCCGCTGATGCACTCTCCCGCATCGATGTCTTGTCGACCCAGCCACCACTAGACATGGAAGAGCTAGCAACTGCCCAGAGCAGCGATGCTGAGCTGCATCGTCTGCGTTCTTCATCCACGTCTCGTATCTTTCCGGAGCGCCTGATTCCATTTTCTACCTCATTAATAACGTGCGAAACGTCTACTGGTGTTCATCGGCCCTTCGTGCCTTCAGCTTTTCGTCTTGCAATTTTTGATCAATTGCACAACATGATCCATCCTGGTGTTTGTGCAACCCAGAAGCTAGTCACATCTCGTTTCCTTTGGCCAAGCATTAATGCTGACGTCCGACGATGGGCGCGAACCTGCCGTCAGTGCCAGCGTGTCAAAGTTCAACGTCACGCAGTCAGGGCAACACCCCCCTTTCGGCCTCCAGACGCAAGGTTTTCCCACGTGCATCTCGACATCATCGGCCCTCTACCGCCATCACAAGGAGCCTGTTACCTGCTGACATGTGTGGATCGCTTCACCAGATGGCCGGAAGCGTTTCCCATTTCCGACATTACAGCACCGACAGTTACTAAGGCTTTCACAAACGTCTGGGTGTCGCGCTTTGGATGTCCTTCAGTCGTCACCACCGATCGCGGTCGTCAATCTCAATCGGCCCTTTTCACCGCGCTTGCCGGTATCCTTGGCATTGGACACATCCACACGACTGCCTGCCATCCTTCCACCAATGGCATGGTCGAACGGCTTCATCGACAACTGAAAGCTGCCCTTACTGCTCACCAGCCTAGGGAACGTTGGCTCGACCACCTCCCCTTCGTACTTCTGGGCATCCGATCAGCATTGAAAGCGGAATCTCGGCTGCTCATCAGCCGAACTAGTCTATGGTGTTTGCTTGCGTCTTCCAGGAGAATTCTTTGAGCCAACATCACCACCTTCTACTCACGATGTCTCCAGGTACATTAGAGAGCTGCGCATAACGTTTCGGGACCTTGCTCCTGTGATTCCTGCCAACCGACACCACCAGTCTTCTGTCTTCGTCAGCCAGGATCTGCATGACTGCAGTCACGTCTTCGTTCGGCGTGACCAAAAACGGCCACCACTCACACCGGCCTATGATGGCCCATTTCGCGTACTCCATCGCACACCTAAGACATTCACGCTGGACATCAACGGCCGTGAAGACGTCGTAGCTGCCGATCGACTGAAGCCTGCATATCGCCGCTCTCTAGTCCGCGGGGCTCTCATCTTCAGTCTGGATGCCCACATCCAAGCATGTTCACTGGGCGACTCCTAAGGCCCGGGTTCAACGAGGGGGGAGCCCTGTAGCGCCTCGGAATGCGGCGCTCGTCAAGGAAGAAGTTGGCATTCGGTCGCGCGGCGAGCGCAGCGCGATAATAAAAAAAATCAGTTCGAAAACTCAACGCTGTCAGGGCTGGATCTTTCTCGTGTTAGCTCCGACAGACCCTTTGTAAATTCCAAAGTGTGTTCCGCGAACGCCTGTGTCCATTGGGACGGCGTCGGTCAGAATGTTTCCAAACGCTGGGCACAGCGACGCTAAGCAAGCAAAGCGCCAGCGCTGTAGAGTCCGACGCGACCGGCGTCCGTTTGCGCACCCCGGCGGCCACGTGGCTCCGTGCCAGGGCTCGGACGGACGGACGGCACGGACAGACGGACGTACACAGAAGGTTACACGCAGACGGACGGACGTACACAGACGGACGGACGCCGAACGGACGGACGTGAAGCTTACTATGCTTGCGAAAAATATATTGGCCATTGAGGCTACCAGCGCGAGCAGCGAACGAACCTTTCGTTGGGCGGGATATGCGACGCAGGAGCGCCGCACTTCACCGAAGCCCGAATCATTGGACAGCTTATTTTTACGCTACAACTTCTAATCGTAGCATATAGTGACTGTCACATGTTGTTGGCTCATATTTCATTTTTATACGTTGAATAAAATGTCACATTATCAGAAAACGACGCCTTGTCTCCTCCACAAACCTTAGGCTGAACCGGGCCGGGCCCGGGCTTTTGTTAGGGCGGAGCATCTTAGGACCGAGCCGTGTCGGCATGCGGCGGCGTGCGCGCTCATAGTCCAGGTGTGAAAACATCAGCCCGGCTCGAGCTAAATCACATTGATGATGATATGTATAGATGAGGAAGATGCTCTTTCTGCCATGGATCAGAACGAGCGTAAAGCGCGGCAAGAGGCGGCTCAACGATAACGTCGATAATCGGACCCGGAGTTGAGAGCGCGGGAAGCGGCAGCAAAACGGCAACGTCGACAAGAACAATCCGCTACCCCGGAAGCGAGAGCTCGACGTGCGGCGGCTGTCTGGAAACTAAACGTTGTGCAAAAGTATGAAAGCCGGACGTCTGAAGTGCAACACGTGTGCTTGGCAGATTTCGTTATCAAGTATAGGTACAACTCTCGGACCAAGAGATATGTCCTTCGTGACGGACGCATCATCATCAGGCACTGACATTACACATTGGACTCTCTTGACAATTACAGGCGAGAACAAGTCTTGCTGTACGTGCCTGTCAGAAACGATGTGGTGGATGAACTAGAGAACAACAAGTACAAGCAGCTTTATAACGAAAACAAAGAAGTGATTGCTGCCAACCATCCACCACCAAGGGGACGTGCACAGATCTTGTCTTTGCCAACTTCAGGTTAGATCCCCTCGAAGAACCCTTGGCTCTACATTTCACGGACCACAAAGCGGTGAAATGAAAGGAAAACGGAATCCAGAACTCAATACGACATACGAGGTATGACCAAAACAAAACTTAGACCATCTCCCCAAAGGGAACCCTGATGGGATGCGAAGCAGCAGCGGTGCGCACGGCGTTGACCCGGTTGAAACGGGCGTCGACGCGGGTGCTGGAAGAACGGTTTGAAGTGAAACTCGGTGTAGCGTTTACTCGAGTAAAGGTTTGTTTGGAACGCAAAGACACGGGAGGCGGGTCAGAGGTGTTGCGAGCGGGCGGAGCAGCCGGCAGCTGCGGGTGCTGCCGCGAGCATGCTGCGGGTGAGGGAGAGAGTGACGCCAGCGCGCACCTGCGAGGGAAGCGTACGAGGAGAGCGTGGCGTCAACGCGCAGCTGTGGCGTGACCTACTTGGCAACGCTCCAACACCTACGGCGAGGGGAACGCGTTGCGGCGCATTCGTACGGACGCACGCAACGTATGGCGTTACACACGTGAGTCAAAGAGCTGCTTCGCATCTAATAAAACACATAGTAAATATTGAACACACGCGTAGTCATTCATTTCCATGAGCGAGTGGGCAAAATGTCACGTGAGATTCACGGTTACCGAACAATCAGCGTGCTTCGTACACACATCATGATTAACTTCGTGGACATGCGCGGATTTTTTTGTACGTCGGGCCGGGGAGAGCGGGCTCGCAAACCTTTAGCGTCGGGCTCGCGCGGGCCTTCGACGCAGCCAGCAGGTCCGGGCCGGGCTCACAAACTCGGCCCGTCCACAGCTCTAAAGAAATAGACAGGGCAAGCAGTGAGATGGCAAGATAACTGGTGACCATTACAAGTAACAGAGTGGATTCTAACAGAAGGCAAGCGCGCGAAGTGGAGGCAGCAAGTTAAATGAGGAGATGAGATTCCGAACTTTGCGGGGATAACGTGGGTGCAGCAAGCACTGAAACAACGGAGTGGCACGTGCCCTACAGTGAGCGTAGTCTGGCTGCTGGTGATGATGATGATCCCATGCTTGTAACGTGAAGATGAAATTTATTTATTATTGCGATGACAATTATATTGACACTTTCGGCTGCTTTTTTTCCGTCTGCGTCGCCGTCACGCCCCGTATATATGAAAAATAATTCAGAAAAATATTATCCGACGCGCAGAATCGAACGGGTGACCTCTCGCTCCACAACGCGCGGCGCTAACTACTAGGTCACAGAAGCACACGTCCTTCAGCGAGCTAACGGCAAGCCATTTCTATACACCATTCACCGCTGGCGGTACACCGATCTCGGGGGGAATATCAGCGTGTTTTCCACCTTACCAGCCAACCAAGCGAACCAGCGAGATGGCGCGAAGTGCGCGCTGGGTGCCACTCGTCGCGATGCATTGGCTCCTCAACCTGCCCTTTGCCCTCGCGGCGTAGTCGCCCGTGGCCGTACACGCGCTTATCTTCGGAGGGGGGGGATGGGTGCAGTTTTACGTCGCGTATACTTTCGCTGGAAAGATTGCGTTTAGGCTAGAGAACGCACAAAGGTCACTTCGCTTGCTGCAGAGGCCCCGTTCGCGAAAGAAGCGCGCTGTTGAAAACGGTGAAGTAACAATGGAGACATTTGCTAGTTCGCGCTCGTGCTGTGTATACCTGTGCGTATGTTAAGTGCGCCTTTTGTGTTTGAGCAGAGCGTTAAGTATCGAGCTGTAAACGTTATTAGTTCGCGCTCGTCCGGTGTTTGTTGTTTTCGTGCGTCCTTTGCGCTTGAGCCGCGCGCTCCAAATTTCGATCTGCTTGGCGTTCTTCGCGTGAAATCCCAAGTTGTTGCTATCGCATTCATTGCTTCGCCCTTGCGGCGAAACTGTGACTTACTTACTTACTTACTTACTTACTTATTTATTTATTTATTTATTTATTTATTTATTTATTTAATTTATTTAATTATTTATTTACCTTGAATACACTCCAGCGCATGGGCATCATAGAGAGGAGCGGGTTACATGAGCGCGACCATAAGAATACTACTGATGTTTCAGTGAACACTTTCAAAAATATCTAAACATTATCTGTGGCAGATTGTACAATTCTTGTTCGTGAGCTGGCCTACTGAAAGAGGTGGAAATTACTAACCCAAAAAAATTGAAACGAATAGTCGACTAACAAAAATTCGCTTTGTTTTTAACTAATTACATTATCACCCGCATTCTAATGCGCAAAGCTTAGCTGTGGAGTTCGCAAGGCGGATCCACCTGGAACGAATTGTCATAATGACACCAGTTCCGAGATATTGATTCCCGAAAATTACGGAGAAATGCATTGCCATTCAAACTACATTCTTAACAAAACGTCGTTTCATCTACCGAAGCCCAAGATTAAGTCGAACACGATGTATTTATTCGACACTGATCTCCACGTTCCTTAGCCTCAGTGGGCACATCGTGTGTCAGTCACAGTGCGTCGCAACATTGCACAAGTGACGTCACGGTTCAACACGGCGTCATACACATCTCGAACAGCCGATGGGCCTAACCCAATCGAACTGGTAAAAAAAAAAAAAAAAAAAAAAAAAAAAAAAAAAGAACGGACGGCTCAATTACCGAGTTTTTGCGTAGACTGCTCGGTGAAGAAGATCACACGTAGGAGAGAGTCGGGAGGTTTTGGACAGTTAGGATGAATGGGACAGCGCGTCTATCTCTCCTCCAGTTACTTCAAAGACGTTAGCCAACGACTCATGAAACGATGCTAACAGACCGAATTCACGGATGTAATCGCGGGCGTCTTCGGCGATTGGAGCTTTCTGTAACTGGAAGTCGCCTTTTTGATGCGAAGCAGCTCTTTGGCTCACGTGTGTAACGCCGTACGTAACGTGCGTCCGTACGAATGCGCCGCAACGCGTTCCCCTCGCCGTAGGTGGTTGGAGCGTTGCCAAGTAGGTCACGCCACAGGTGCGCGTTGACGTCACGCTCCCCTCGCACGCTTCCCTCGCAGGTGTGCGCTGACGTCACTCTCTCCCTCACCCGCAGCATGCTCGCGGCAGCGCCCGCAACTGCCGGCTGCTCCGCCCGCTCGCAACACCTCTGGCCCGCCTCCCGTGTCCTTGCGTTTCAAACAAACGTTTACTCGAGTAAACGCTACACCGAGTTTCGCTTCAAACCGTTCTTCCAGCACCCGCGTCGACGCACGTTTCAACCGGGTCAACGCCGTGCGCACCGCTGCTGCTTCGCATTCCATCAGGGTTCCCTTCGGGGAGATGGTCCAAGTTTTTTTTTTTTTGGCGTCTTTAAAGTTAGTTTCGGCTGCCGCTTTGTGGACGCTGATATCAATTTTTCTCCGAAAAGACGGATCAGCCGCCTCTCTATCCTACTGCCGCAGCGCGTAACACAGCGGAAAAAGAAGCAAAAAAAGGGAAGACGAAAGTCATTAACATATACATTGGGGAAGCATACGATTGGTCCGCCGCGGTGGTATAGCGGTTAGGGTGCTCGGCTGCTGACCCGAAGGTCGCGGGTTCCGATCCCGGCCGCGGCGGTCGCATTTCGATGGAGGCGAAATGGTAGAGGCCCGTGTACTGTGCGATGTCAGTGCACGTTAAAGAACACCAGATGGTCGAAATTTCCGGAGTCCTCCACTACGGCGTCTCTCATAATCATATCTTGGCAAGTTTTCGCGGGGCTAGTTTAAGTTGGGAAAGCGGAGTTACGGCTAGGCGATGAAATCGCGCGTCGAAGAGCTATTTTTGGCGGTGATGGACGCTGTGAGTGAGGCCGACGCTGGGGGTAAGGTCGCCACCTCGCGGTGTGTTAATGCGTCGACAAAATTCTACTTTTGCTATTCGAAACGCGCCGAATGGGACGGACGCGTGAAACGACGCTTTGACGAAACTTGATCGTCGATGTCACGGTTATGAAGCATTACTTTACTTAAGTAAAATCACTATGAGAGGACAGTGGTAGATATAAAAGGTGCATTTTTAAAGCCTACAAAGTATGTGACCACGCCGCAGTGGATAGCGTGTCCGGCGTCGCTTGTCTCGGGCCGAGAGGTCGTAGGTTCGACTCCCGTTGAAGGAACTTTTGTAGCGTTAGCTACACCGGCCTAGCCAAACCCGTTTCGCTCGGCACATCAAGAGCCGTGCTGCGCATGCGCGAGGATCAGTGATGTCACACAGCTGGCGCACCGGAGCCGGCATCGCCCGCGCACCTCCGCCGCCGCCGCGCGCAACTCACCGCTGCCGGTCTGCGCATTCCAGAGGAGTGTCGTGGTAGACGCACTGGCGCCGTCGCACGCGCAGCTATTCGCCTTCGCTGTGCAGTCGCCGTCTGACACTGCTCTGGAGCCGCTGCGCTTCTGACTGGCGTTTGCCAGTGTGGTATAGCCATGGAGAAGGAGAGCGCAAATGCTGCTCAACGGCGCAGAAGAGCGGAGAAGCGTGACTCATCGGATCCCGAAGTAGTTGCCTGGCAATTAGCGGTTGAGGGTAGGAAGAATGAACAGAATACTGTGTTGGGGCCATAGAGATGGCAGCGTGTTACTTCACTGATCACCAAGCCGTCTTTGTGGCAATAGAGAAGCAACCTAACGTTGAGCAAAAATATACATGTGCCACATAATACGTATACCGTGTCTGTGTGTCATTGGAGCAGCAGTAAGCATGATAATTGAGCTAATCCTAGACAATCAGGAAAGCTAAGAATAATCAGCTGAACCTTTGATAACGTTACGTATATCCTGGCATAGCCGAGCTAAGCCACTGCAACGTTTTTTTCTTTGTCTTCTGATCATGTATATTTTTTACACGTCATTTCCCTGACGGAAATACGTCACTGAAGTCTGGTGGACCCCGGCATAAAACATTTTCGTGTTAAAAAAAGTGATATTAAAAAAACGCCACGAAATACGATCACAAAAAAAAAAATATCAGCGCGCATAGTAAAGCGCAGCAGACAGCCGCTTCCGGGACAGACGGAAAACTTCCCGTGACTTCACAAGCTCGCGCCTCGGGTAGCGGCGATGCGCCGTCCAGCCTTTTTAATGGAGGTCAGTAGTCCAATCATGCATAATAAATAAGGACACCACTTCAGTGCTACTTACATGCCCTGATGGAGTTTCATTCCTATCAAACGAATGTGCTTCTGTTCTAAACTATGTCTTTGCGGTGGCTTTTTCTAACGATGTTTCTTGTGATAAAGCGATTACCCTGTTTTTGACGCTCCTCCCATGGACCCAGTTGTTGTTAACGCACCAGGCATTCAGAGCATTATAGAAAATCTTAAACTTTCCTCTTCCTGTGGCGTTGACAACATTAACTCCAAATTGTTAATAAATATCAAGTCATACTGTTTCATAACCCTTACTAAATTATTTGAACAATCCCTTGAAAGGGGTTGTATTCCCAGTGATTGGAAAGCTGGGAGGGTCATTCCTCTGCACAAGTCTGGAAATAAACATTGCCCTGACAACTTTCGTCCCATTTCCCTCACCAGTATACCGTGTAAAATCATGGAACATGTCATATACTTTTACCTAGTCTCTTTTTTAGAATCTAATTCCTTCTTCAGCGCAGCCCAGCACGGATTCCGTAAGTCATTTTCATGCGAAACCCAGCTCATATGTTTCACACATGAACTTCACTGCATCCTCGACCACGGATCTCAGGTAGACTGCATATATTTAGATTTTTTCAAAAGCGTTCGACAAAGGTCTCACATGGGCTGCTATTTCTAAAATTACGTAATCTTAAAATTGACCCTAATGTAATTGCATGGTTGATCTGGTTTCTTTCAAGCCGTTCTCAATTCGTAACAGCCAACAACATTGATTCACATCCTTTACCTGTCCGTTCTGGCGTGCCTCAGGGGTGCGCTCTCGGGCCCCTCCTCTTTCTCATCTATATAAGTGATTTACCGACTAACATTTCTTCTTAAATAAATCTTTTTGCTCATGATTGTGTTATTTACCGTGAAATCAACGACTATAACAACGTCTCTCGCCTTCAATCCGACATTAACAAGGTTCTGGATTGGTGTAACACTTGGAGTATGAAACTAAACATTATTAAGTGCAAGCACATGCGCATTTCTCGTAATTCAAATGAACCTCATACTTACCACATTAACAATGTTACTCTTGAAACTGTTCTCTGATAAGTACCTCGGCGTTTCACATTTCTTCTAACCTGTCCTGGAAAACTCACATCGATCATATCATAATTAACGCCAACCGCATGCTTGTGTATCTTCGCAGGAACTTTTCTCATTCATTCAGTTCAATAAAATTACTGCTTTATAAAAAACACTGGCTCTCTCGAAATTAGAGTATTTCGCATCTGTCTGGAGCCCTCGCATTGATTCACTCATTTCAGACTTGGAAGCTGTGCAGAACCGTGGCTCTCGTTTCATACTCTCTAACTATCATCGAACAAGTAGCCTAACCACCATGAAATTAATTTTGTCCCTCCCTCATCTCTCTCGTCGCAGGTCTTTAGCTTCATTGTCTTTTTCATAAAATTTACTACAACTATCCGAAAAACAAATTGCTCACAAGGCCCTCAAACATATCAGCTCGCATTGATCACTACAATAAAGTTGGGATTCCATCTTGTCACACTAAATGTTTTCATGACTCTGTGGCGGCCTCTTGGTCGCGCAGCAGCAGACAGACACCCTTTCCCATCTTCGCGGTGAAATGTTATCACGTTGCGTGCGGGAAAGGGAAGTGGTGTGAGGGTGCGCGACCGAGCCGTAGTGGCTGCATCAGTCGCTGAAATAAAGTTAGTTGTTGTTTGTCCTTCTGGGACGCACCACTCGCTTCTCTGTGCTGATTTCCAGCCGCGCTCGCGTCCCGCACAACAACTCATTCATACCCAGAACTTGTGTCAGTTGGAATGACCTTCCCCATGACATCGCTGACATAACAGATTAATATGTTTCGTAAAACAATTGCTATCTGGTGAATATATTTATGCTTGTTACTCTTTGTATAATTTTTTCTCTTATTATCAAAATTGTTCTAGTGTATTTCATTCCCGCTGCTATTTTTCCTTCCTTGTCTTGCTGCGAGTTTTCGCCAGCCACTTTGTACTTTTACTTTTTTTTTCTTCATGCTTTGCTGTTTATTCTATTCTTTATATATTCCCACTCCCCTCTGTAATGCCTTCGGGCCCTGAGGGTACAATGAATGAATAAATAAATAAATAAATAAATAAATAAATAAATAAATAAATAAATAAATAAATAAATAAATAAGGAGGGAGACGGGCACATCGCGTTCCGTTCTGACCGACCCCGCCTCACTGGGCACAAGCGTTCGCCGAACGAACTTTGGAATTTACAAATTGTCCTTCAATTTTATGAGTAGCATTGTTTAAGCAGTGCCTACACTGTAAGCTTTTATTACGTGCTTGTTGATGTCATGTCTGCGCGGAATTCAGCATATGCCGTGTCCAGCGTGAACTGTTTCAGCTATCAAAAGGGATAAATCGTGATCTTTGGCGATAGTGGTCGGGACGGAGACGTGCCGCGAGGCTTCAACGTCGGTGCTTACACGTCAAACGGCGCTATAGTTGCCAAACACCAATAGACATTGTGTAAGCTCTCACACATCAATGTACAAGAAACAATCAACTACTGTGAAAATATGGTTCACTTCTGTGTTATACCGATTCCTATGACGGAGGGACCAACCATGTTTTTTTTCTTTGTGTTCCTCGGGCGTACCACGGCCGTTAAGTGAACATGAGAATAATAATAATATGTGGGGTTTTACGTCCCAAAACCACGATATGATTATGAGGGATGCCGTCGTGGAGGGCTCCGGAAATTTTGACCACCTGGTGTTCTTTAATGTGCACTGACATCGCACAGTACACGGGCCTCTACCATTAAGCCTCCATCGAAATGCGACTGCCGCGGCCGGGATCGAACCTGCGACCTTCGGGTCAGCAGCCGAGCACCTTAGCCACTAATCCACCCTAAGCGGACAGTGAACATGAGAAGGTAGGAGCGAAATTAAGAAGGGTTAGGAGCGAAATTAAACCCCGCAGATGTGCGACTGATTAGCTGTGAGTGCAGCTACGCCGCAAACACGGAGACAGTTCTGTGCTCGGCCCTAGTGGCCACTTGAACCTGGCTCGCCCCCCGGCCCTTCGCGCTCGTATTCCATTCCAGAGCCAGCTATATACACACGCTGTAGGCGCACGCAGTTTTCTTCACAATCTAGCCTATAATGGTTCATCTGTATAAAAGGCACAGGAATACAGGTTGTCAATGTTGAATGAATGTGCTTACGCCGAAAGCGGCTTGGTGTTTCTTCAGCTCTTGGATGAAGTCGGGGTTAAATAGCATAGGTCGCGTCATATCATATGTCATCTGCACCTTAGCGACGACCATCTGAAAGTAAAAAAAAACATCAATCAGAAGCAGAATGAAATTTATTGGAACATTTCCTAGCTTTTGCCATGTGACTCTTTCAATTTGTTGTCTTAGAATAAATAGTCGGGGGGGGGGGGGGAGGTTAGAGGGAAGGAAGTCTCTTGAATTTTGAAAAAGACCATAGGTTCGCCGACACGGCCAAGCAATGAGTGCGATATCAACAAGCGTAATGTTATACGACGAGGTCCGATCTTTTTGATCCAACCTTGCATAATTCCACAAAACGCTGGTGCAAGGGAATATACCTTAGACTCTGGTATTTCGCAAGACGCTTAGCATCACGTGTCGGAGCCGGAAATATGGAGTTGAGTTGTGCTATGGCCACCGAGATTGCGCACCCGCAGGGATCTCTCGGCCACGCATATTCAAAATATACGAGTTATCCCCTATCTCGTATCCCTAAGGGCAGGGGACTCAACACGCGGCCCGCGAGCCTCTCGCTTGCGCCCCGTGGCCCGCACATGACTGTCGTCGTCCCAGATTTCTAAAATTTTTAAATGCGAAGCATTTCTTTGAGTACTGCAGGTACTTTTAGCTCGTCTATCTACGTATCTATATATTTGTCTGTCTATCTATCTAGCCGCCTACGTCTGGGTGCTCTCGTGATCACCCCCTTAACTTGGTGCAAACCAAAATTAGTAAGGGGTAGGGTAAGATGGTTTGACGAATATGACTGGCTGGTCATGACATGTAATAATGTGACAATCCCGTCGCGTACATCGTCAAATCCTTTCCGCCAGTAACGTGTGGCACATGCCGGTATATCGCGGACGGTTATGTGTCACAGGTATGCGGGTATGTGCCATAGGTGATTCACAGATTATATCTACCGAGGAATGGCGAGAACAGACATTGGTAATTCAAATAGAGACCGACACTGGCAGCGTTGACCCGACTAACGCAAGGAATAAACGTTATGGTCCCAGCAGGGATCGAACCCAAGCGTTGTGCGTGGCAATCAAGTATTCCAGTACAGAGCCATGCCAGGTCTTGGAAGTGCTTTTCAAATAGACCCTCATGTTCTTGAAACGTCAGTAATGGTTGCAGTGCTGGCTATCAAATTTTATACACACTACATATGTACTCCTATGATACAGCCGTCACGTCCGGTTAAGGTCAAATGTATTTAAGCGCCATCCACTGAAGTTGGTTTACGCAAAAGTGTCCAGGGCTACCATCCTCGCGAGCACAGGTGCTACATATCAACTTACCGCGTCTGGTGTTGCTAATACCCATGTTGCTTTTGGCATCGTTGCGCAACTGTAAACAACTTGTTATATAAAACATATGCGACTGTTCAACATATGTCTGTGCGTACAACATTTGTACATATCTTTAGCATCATTTTGTAACGTTTCGATCAATAAAAATTACAACGAGGCACCTTTTTCTGCGCATGCTTCGCATAACATTGATTCCCTAAGGTACATGGGATCTGCCAATTTTTTTTTCAAGAACCATGTTCGTCAGCTACAAAGGCAGGACTGGTCTAAAGCATTGTTCTCGTGAGACACCCGATGTGGTCACCATGCGTTGAAACATAACCGTGAAACAAAAGCTATATTTCAGAATCGGCGTCCAGATTTTAGTCACAGTGGAGTCCAGATTTTTGTCACTTATTGGAATACTTGACCAAATCTCCTTCAGAAATGGTCCGTGTATGTGATATATATTCTTTTTTAACACAAAAGTGTTTTATGCCACGGTCCACCAAGATTTGAGTGACGTATTTCCGTCACGGAAATGACGTTAAAAAATACGCATAAGAAGACAAAAGTTCCGTCAACGGGAGTCGAACCTACGACCTCTTGGTCCGCGACAAGAGATGCCGGGCACGCTATCCATTGCGCCACGATCACACACTCTGTAGGCTATAAAAAAAAGCCTTTTATATCTACCAATTTCCTCTCACAGGGCTGTTGCTTAAGTGAAGTAATGCGTTATGACCATGAAATGCACGATTAGTTCCTTCAAAGCGTCGTTTCTACGCATTCGTCCCATTCGGCGCGTTTCGAAAGGAAAAGTGCAATTTTGTCAACGCATTAACACACTGCCAGGTGGCGACCTTACCGATAGGCATCGGCCTCGCTCAGAGCATCCGTCCATACAAAAACATTACACCATCTACCGCTAAAGGGAACCACGTGTAGATGCGAAGCAGCGGGCGCTAACGCTTACACTGGCGGCGGCGTTGACGCTGGCGCTCATCGCAGCGTTGCGCAGGAGAGAAACCAGGGGAGGCGCAAAGCACGCAGTGATGGACCGGTGTTTCCTACTGGAACATGCCAATCGCTGCTAATGGGCAATGAGAGACAAAAGACTCCGACTGGACACAGAGACCCGCAGTCCGCTTTTAGTTAACGCGCACGCTGCGAATTTTTATTGTTCAGCAACGTCCAGGAGAAATCTCCCACCGGCACCACCTTGGAGGTCAAGATTCAGTGCCATAGATACGGGGTGGCCACTGAACGGTTGGTGCATCGCGAGCAGTCGATTTTTAAATGCGAAGCATTTCTTAGCGAACTTCGGCGGCTTTGAGCGTATCTATCTCTCTGTCTATCTAGCCGCCTACGACTTTGTGCTCTCCTGGCCATATCGTTAATGGGATTTATACCAAAATTGGTATGGCATAACATGACTGTATGACAAACATGAATAACTGGTCATACATTGAAAATCATGACCAATTTGTCATGAAAAGCATGATACACGCCATGGCCATAGTACTCCTGAGGCCGTTTTCTTAATTTGGTGTATCCAAAAATTGGTACGATGAGACATTTCTGCATAACCAACATAAATGACAGATGGTAATATGAAAATCATGACCTGCATGTAATGTACAACATGATTTACATACCACGCTCATGGCGCGCTGGCGGCCGTTTCGCTCGCTTGATATACACCAAATTTGGTATTGTGAGACGTGACTGTATGATGAACATAAATGCCAAGTGGTAATATGGAAATCATGACTTGTCATGTGCGACATGACTTGCATGCCACACTTATGAGCGCTCGCGGCCATTTCGTTAGCTTGATATACACCAAACTTGGTATTGAGTGACGTGACAGTATGACGAACATAAATGACAAGTGGTAATATGGAAATCATGACATGTCATGAGCGACATGACTTGCATTCCACGCTCATGGCGCGCTCGCGGCCGTTTCGTTAGCTTGATATACACCAAATTTGGTATTGTGTGACGTGACTGTATGATGAACATAAATGCCAAGTGGTAATATGGAAATCATAACTTGTCATGTGCGACATGACTTGCATGCCACACTTATGAGCGCTCGCGGCCATTTCGTTAGCTTCATATACACCAAACTTGGTATTGAGTGACGTGACAGTATGACGAACATAAATGACATGTGGTAATATGCAAATCATGACATGTCATGAGCAACATGACTTGCATGCCACGCTCATGACACTCTCGTGGCCGTTTCGCCAGATTGATATACACTAAATTTTTAAGGCGAAAGCCTTGAATGTCACATGCTTACGTCCGGCCGTCCGTCGGTCCCTCCAGCCGTGCCCTGCGCAAACGGATGCCGGTCGCGCTGGACCTACAGCGCTCGCGCTTTGCTTGCGTAGCGTCGCTGGGCCCAGCGTCTCTAATCATGCAAGGAAGGAGACGCGCGCATCACGTTCCATTCTTACCGACCCCGTCTCAGTGGGCACAGGCGTTCAAGGAACACACGTTGGAATTGACAAAGTGTCCGTCAATTTAAACGCTGGAACGCGGATGGCGTCTGGACGATGCGCAGAGCGCGAGAATACGAACGCATGCATAACGGAGGCAGAATGGTCTCGCGTCTCGCTGCGATTCGAGGTAAAAAATTAAGCGAACATAAGTGGCAGGTGGTAACATGAAAGTCTTGGCATGCATGTCATCTACAATGCCATTTACATGCCACGCTCATGGTGCGCTTGCGTCCAGTTCGCTAGCTTGATATACGCCAAAATTTGTATTGCACGACATGACTGTATGACAAACACAAATGACAGGTCCTAACATGTAAATAAGGACATGCATGTTATGTACAGCATGATTTGCTCCTTGCTGGCTGCTTAGTATTATATCGATTCCCACAGTGCGTGATATCTGCCATTTTTTTTCGGCCTGCTGGCTTCACGAAGCACGTGACGTTTAGTTCTAATTAATGTTGTGTCTTGTAGGCTTATGTACCTTGAGCCAGCTGCATTCGTATGCTCACTTTACTTGATCACTTTGCTATACACGCAGTACAAGGGCGTGATCAGAGAGGTAGGGGTTCAATTCCTCCCCCCCCTCTTCCGGAATTTTTGGATGTTGCCGTGCGTATATTACGTGATCACTAGAGACCGGATTTTAGGCAAATGCCTATTTTGTTCCTTGCCTTCTTATCGTGCCACTTTGATATATTAGCATGAATTAGGTGTTAAGGAGAGCTTTTATAGTGTTTTCGTAATGCCTATAAATGGCCTATTTTTGGGGTTTGTGCCTAAACGTCTATTAGTGCCTATAAATGCTTATTTTCAAAATTGGGTCCTATATGAACGCTACTTAACCTCAAATTTTGCTTTCGAGTACAGTTTGAGACCGTAATACTTGTTACCGGGCAAAATTGACGTTTCGGAACTCTATGGGGTGCAACAACCTAGATCCCTAGTTCAACAAACTTCCGGAAAGCAAAAGCCAGCAGCAGTGAAATGAGGCGTCCCCCACACCGCACTGACATGGCGCGAGCGGTTGGAGCAAGGGGAGACGAAAAGACGCTATTTCTGCAAGCCTAAATGGGAGCACGTCTCAGCTTCTACTGGAAAATAAAGATGGGAAGAGGAGAGGGGAAGAAGAGGAGAGTGGCGTCCATGGCCGAGGATGTGGCGGGTGGCTTCTACAGCCGGTTTTCCAGTCCAGTGTCCCCAAGGAATTGAAGCACCTCTTTGAAGACTTGGGTGTAGTGGTGGACAGGGAACAGGAGGTGCCTGTGTGCAGCAGCAGGAAGATGGAGACCGAATGCGAAACCATGGAGTGCTGTCAGGGGAAAGTAGAGTGTAGGTGAAAAAAGAATGAGATGTGCGCTTTTGTTTCGTTTGTAACTTACTTCTTAAAGGGTGCTTCACCAGGTCACATGACAAATTTTAGACACTGGAAGTGTTTGCGTGCACAATGAAGAGCTTTGTACCACATGAACTTTTTAACTGGTTTTACGAGCCGCGAAAGCATGATGCCAGTAGGTGAGCTTGAAACCTTTGCCATTCGCAAGCTAAATTCCTTCCCGGCACTCTTCCGTATCAGAGCAACCCGGAGCCGGAAGATCAGACAACATAGACGCATCAACAAGTCATGCGCACGCAAGGTTACACATGTGTGCACATGACATGCCCGAGCCAGGTCGTGCACACAAGCGGTGTTGTATCGTTTCAGCGTTCTCTTTAGTGTACTGCCTGTTTCTGTGGGATGGATGCCTCTATGCGTTTGGAGAGGCTGGCATGGATCATGTATCCTTACCACGACACAGCGCGTCGCACCACTGGAACTGCTGTAAGGGACGATGCACCAAAAACATGCTAAGCCTTGTCAGGGCTGGCGCCACACGACGCGGGAACGGCGAGAACACGAACGCAAACGAAATGGAGGCAGCTAAGTCTGGTATCGCGCTTTATTCAAAGGAAAAAAAATCACAGCATATCCACGGAGTGAATGATGATGAGTGGGCGAAGCTCTGGAGGTTCATCGGTAAACTGTGAATCTTCCGTGAATTTTCGTCCAGTACATCATCAAAGACGTGACAAACACTGTGTGTATATATACAAGAAACTTTATTTATTCGTAAATCGTAGCTAGACGTGGCTTCCGGTCCCCATTCATTATAACGGCTTTATTGTCGGTGAAGTGGAGGGATGGGGTTCTTATATGGCTCCGTAGAGGATTCCTAGAGGGGGAGAGAGGGGTGAGCGTAGAGGAGAGAGAGGAGGAGAGGACGCACATCCGCTGTGGGGAGGTGGAACGCGGACGCCGCTCAGTAGCGTAGAGGATTCCTAGAGGAGAGAAAGCGGGTGAGCGTAAGAGAGGACAGAGAGGGGACGCGCGCGCCGCTCCGTACAGTAGAGGATTCCTAGAGGAGAGAAAGGGGGTGAGCGTTGGAGAGGAAAGAGAGGGGCTCCCAGACACAGGCTCAGCCACAGCTTCCTGCGTAATACCAGCACTTGGTAGGATGGCCTTCTGTCGTCTCCCCTTTGCGGCCTGCTCTACCGCCGCTGAGACGGCCGGTCTCCACCTGGCAGTTGACCTCCTGGCGGCAGACCCCCCCAATGTGCGCCATGGCTCTCGTGTGCGACTCAAGAGCCGCGTTGCTAGCCATGGCGAAACCAGAACGGGCAGGCTTCGGGACGCAACAGCTCGTCACCAAGCTGCATGCCCTCCTTGCCTGTGGCGTCGATGTTTCTCTGCACTGGGTCCCATCTCATGTGGTAATTCAGGGCAATGAGCAGGCACACGCACTGGCAAAAGAAGCGCATCACTCCACCGTCTCTGTGTGCCGTGCCGTGGTCGCCTCCGACTTTTCGAAGCTCACATTGAGACGGCTACTACTACGCTGCCACCCCGACGACCGTGTGGCCAGGATGGAACCACCCACCCGGCTGCCTGACCGGGGTCTCACCAAGAGGGAGAGGTCCCTGCTACTGCGTCTATGCATCGGCTGCTCCTGGCCTGCGGCCCGGAGTCATCGGCCAGACCACGCTTACTACGCATGCGCCAACTCTCCCCCCTCTCTTCGCGTGAGCGCGAGGAGGTGGCGTGCGCACTGCCTTTGCTTCGTTTCTCCTCTCCCGTTTCTCTCTCTCCGGCGCAGCTGTGCGCTCGTAATAATACGGCGTGCGCTCGTATATAATGCGACGCGCGCTCGCTCGGTTGCACTCTCCTTCGCAATGCCGCTATGGATGTCAATTTTGAAGCCATGTTTAAACTGCGCGAAGACGACAACACGTTAGACACATAGAACACGCACACACCTGCGCTTCGTGTGTGCGTGTTCTATGTGTCTAACGTGTTGTCGTCTTCGCGCAGTTTAAACATGGCTTCAAAGTCGATCAACCAACTAGCCCAACAACATGCATTACTTCATGGATGTCAACGTTGGCGCCAGTTGTAGCGGCATCGGTAACGTAAGCTGTGAGAGCAGCGTAAGCAGCACCGCTGATACACAAATCCACACACAAATCAAACATACACGGAAACATACAAATGGAAACAAATGGAAACACAACTGAACACCAGCGCTGCTTCGCATCCCCACATGGTTCCCTTTAGTGGGAGATGGTGTAATTTTTTTTCAACCAAGAAACTCGCTAGCAGACGCTGCCTGCGTCGGCGTCGCGAGGTGAGAGAGGGGGGACGCGCATGCGCAGTGGGAGTGTGGACGCCGCGGGGAGGGATGCCTAGAGGAGAGAGGGGGGGAGCGTAGGAGGGGAGAGAGGAGGGAACGCGCATACGCAGTGAGGGTGTGGTCGCCGCGGGCAGGGATGCCTAGAGGAGAGAGAAGGGGAGAGGAGGTTTTTTATTTTTTTTGAAGGGGTTTGTGCATGCGCAGTAAGGGTGGTCACGCCGCACACCACCGGATTGAACCCTGCTCTAAGATGCTTCACATCTAAAATAGCTCTGCAACGCGCGAGTGCGTCGCGTGGCCGTAGCTCTGCGTTCCCAACTTAAGCTCGCCCCGCGAAAAACCGCAGCCGGTCAACGGGGGAGACAGGACGCGCGTTGCGTTTCTCAAGAGTCGGGCAGGCGTTGTTCAATAGCTAACGTGCGGCGAGTAGGCGACCTTAGCCCAACTTCAGCGTCCAATCAGTGACGCTGTTCTGACTGTCACACCGCTTTCCCTTAATTCCGCTCTCACAGTACAGCTACCACAAGCATCTATGAGCACAAGGGTATGTTTAAGTCATTGATCATGGACGTTAGTCATCGGGATACAGATGTACCACAAAGCGTCAACGTGCATGCATCCACGTTAAACGGTGCTATAACTGTCAAACACTAATAGACGTTGTTCAAGCTACCTTATATCAATGTGCAGTAAACATTCAACTACTTCTGTAAGGACACGTTTCACTTTCGTGTTACGCCGATTCCTATGACGGAGGGATCAACCAAGTTTTTTAATATGACAACGTTTGCTGGCAACTTGTACAAACCTCCACCACCTCTCCACCCGCCACCCCAAACCACCCGCTTTTACCTTTTTCACTGAAGCGGCCCTTGCGGGACTAATTTGTGTGACTGCGGCCCGCTCGCTGAGGTGAGTTTCAGACACCGGTTTTAGGGGTTACGAGTGGTCCTCGTATCCCCTAAGATGGCTTGGGACGCATGCTGCGCCGCTAATGGCTGTAGGTGGTCACGTGATGTACGCCCGCTGCCGGTATTTTTGCTTGTTTTTGCTTGTTTGCAAGCAAAATGGCGGCGCTCATGTGCAGCTTCGCGATGCGCTGCGCTGCCGCGCTGAAGCCGTGATCCGTAGAGATTGAGCCGTGCGCCATGGAGATGACGCCCAAATGTGCTGGGCTTTTCACTGACATGTGTCAGTGAAAACATTCACAGAGGTAACTTCTTAAGGAGGTTCGGTCCCAGGATTCCAAAAACACGTCGATACCGATCCCGAAACACTCAAATCTGAACGCCGATTGTGAAATATAATTTTTGTTTCACTGTTATGTTTCAAAACAAAATGAACGCATGGGATGCCTGACGCAACAATGCGTTAAACCAGTCAGGTCTGTGTACCTCAGGAACATACTTAATAAGAACAATAAAATAAAATACGAGGGGCAAAGACAGTCATATGAGGACCGCGGGCCGCGTGTTTGAGACCCCTGCTCTACGATGTCATTCGATGCAGGATGGTACGCAGTGATGCGAATGCGCGCAAAACCCAGAAGCGATGCCACAGAGGTGAAAATTGCGGATTCCTACTGTCTGCCTCTATCAGTAGTAACCGCTGACGGCACGCCGAAACGGCTAATCCAGGTAGACAGAAAAGTACGAGCAAATGCCTCCGCCGTGATGTCAGGCATTGGAGCTGCTTCAGGCCACCTTGTGTACCTGTCAATACACGTAAACAAATACTTATATCCACAGCATAGTGGCAATGGTCCGACGATGTCCAGATGAATGGTGTCGAAACGTAGATCAGGAAGACGGAATTTTCCCCATGGAGGCTTGGTGTACCGTTGTACCTTGATACGCTGACACGTTGTGCAAGTGCGAACCCAGTCACGAATGTCAGCGCGTATGCGCGGCCAGACATAGCGTTGAGTGACCAGGTGTTGCATGGCTCGTACGCCTGGATGGCAAACGGAGTGCAGGGTATCAAAAACAGCACGGCGAAGATGCGAAGGAACATATATGTGAGTGCAGTTGTGTGGAACGTCACAACAGAACGTGACATCGTGGTCGGGAAAGTTAACTTGGTCTAGTCGGAGGGATGTAGATGATCGGAGGCGTGGAAGCTAGCTCATCCTCCAATGCTTATGCCTCCGCGAGTGAAGACAAAGAAAGGTCGATGGGGCTTGTGGCGTACATGGTGATGCGACTAAGAGCATCCGCCGCACTGTTAAGGCTGCCTTTGACGTAGCGCATGTCTGTGGTGAACTCAGAAATGAAAGCGAGGTGCTGAAGCTCTCTAGGAGTATGGGTAGCACTGCCGGAGCGTAAAGCTGAAACAAGTGGCTTGTGGTCGGTTAGAATGGCAAACTCTCGCCCTTCGAGAAAGTACCTGAAGTGCTTCACCGCAAGGTGGGCCGCGAGGAGCTCCAGTCCGAAAGTACTGTATTGGCGCTCAGTGTCGTGTAACTTCCGGGAAAATGAGGTAGGAGCCCATGCGCAATTGATCCATTGATGAAGAGCGGCTCCGACTGCTTCTGAGCAAGCGTACACCATGAGGCTAGTGGGAGCAGTCGGTGAAGGGTGGTGCAGGAGAGTGGCTTTGGCGAGTTTGGTCTTAACGGCGGCGAAAGCTTCATCAGCGACCGTGTCCCAGGGAAGAGCGGCCGGCTCAGCTTTCGAAATAGACAGTAGTGCTTCAAGAGGCTTCAGCAGTGTAGAGCATGTAGGAACGAAACGGCGATAAAAATTTACGAGTTCGAGAAAACGTCGCAGACAGCGTGCGTACTTTGGTGGCGGGTAGTCGATGATAGCTTGAACTTTGTCAGGTAGAGGATCGAGACCATCTTTTGTGATGCGATGTCCGAGAAATGCGATCTCGGAGACCCCAAACTGGCATTTTTCAACATTTATGACCAGATCGTAGTCCCAAAGTCGATTGAAAAGTTGTCGTAGATGTGCCTTGTGTTTTTCGGCGTCCTTGCTTGCGACTAGAAGATCATCTATATAGGCGAAGCAAAAGGGCAGACCTCTCGCGACTTCGTCTATAAAGAGTTGAAATGCCTGCGGTGCCGTTAAGACCAAACTCGCTAAAGCCACTCTTCTGCACGACTCTTCACCGACTGCTCCCACGAGTATATTGCCGTGGCGCACTGGGCCGCGTGCTCGTCATCTGTTGCTGCGGACCAATAGGTCATAGGTTCGATGCCCGTTGACGGAACTTCTTTTCTTTGACATCTGATTGTGTACATTTTGCGACATCATTGCCGTGACGGAAATACGTCACTGAAGTCTCGGTGCGCCCCGGCATAAAACACTTTCGTGTTAAAGCAGCGTGTTTCGGGAATCGCTTCGTCTAAATTATAAACTTTCAAGCTTCTAGCAAGTGTACCTCACTTAGCAAAAGGCGGGAAGCAAAGCATACTCTTTTTCGTGAACTAATGTAATGTTAATAGGTGCTCTCCTGCGTCGACCTACAACTTGACTATGACGTACGACACTCTTAAGCGCAAAATTGGAATAGCCAGTGCACAGGGCGAGCGCTAAAAGCGCCAGCGCTCGCGCTGCGCATTGTGTTGTGTTCTTTCATCACTATTCTTTTCCCTTCCACTTTTTCGCTCAAGAATATTGTATGTGATACAACCCTGTGGCAGGAACTTGAATGATTGCACGCGAGTGCCGTGTGATAGTGCGAAGAAGACACCGATGAGCGGAGCTCGCCCTAGACAGTCGGCGATTGCTCCTGTTTAAGCTACCTGGATGCAGGGGCGTAGCCAGAAATATTTTACGGGAGAGGGGGGGGGGGGCACCGCCTTGATTTTGGGAGGGGCACCTCCTTGAAATGGTCATATTTGGCTCTGTATGCCATGGCGGAAAAAAATTTCGGGGGGGGGGGGGGGGCACGTGCCCGGTGTGCCACCCCCTGGCTACGTGTGCCACCCCCTGTCACAGTAGATTCCGACGTACGCCGGGATCTACTGTCACAGCGTCGCCGTACGGCCTGAGATGCCGTGAGTGTGACAGTGTGCCGTCGGTGCGCCGATACGCGCTACTGACTAGAGGCTAGACAGGAGTGTGTTTTATGTGTTTTTGCTTGTGCAACGTACCCGTCAGTCCCGTCCTGCGTCCGCATTAAAGCCTCTGTTTCCGTGCAACCTTCCTTGTGGGGAAGGCGCAGGAGCCCACAACATCACCACAAACAACAACTCGCCTAATGAGGAACTTTACTTGAACATGTTATCGAACATGTTATGTACATCGCAGAGTGCCGTACATCTGTCACAGTGCAACAGGCATGCGGAAACAATTAGTAACGTCAATTGATTGCCCATCAGGACAAAAATATCGAAACAAAATAAAAATGGACATTGTGAAATGAAGGGCGGTTAAAGAACTTAACAATATGGTCATAAAAAAAACACCAGGCCTGCGCGAAAAGCGCAGCACAGTCACAGCGAAAGCTGGAAGAGATTTTTGGGACCCGTTGCAAACACTCGTGGGGCTACCAATACAAGTACGCTTGCACGATACCCACCACTCCATTAATTGATTCGGTGGCTGATGACGATGAATAATTATGGCTGAGCCCTTTGAAAGGGGTTGGAAGCATTCAACAACCCACTTGTAATGCAGTTAATATTGTGTGACGCCTGATTACACAATTAACATTCTGTGACGCCTGGTTGTTATTTTATTTTCCTGCCACGCTATATTACGTAAGTTAACCTGATTCCTTCCCGACCTAACTCTTGCATAGGGTTTTTCTGCGCGGCAGTTTCGAGCACAGGCATGGCTCAATGGTAGAATACTGGGCTACCACGGAGCGGACCCAGGTTTGAATCCCGTTCCACGTTGGATATTCTTTCTTATTTATTTTATAGACGATAGTCTTTCTTGGGATACTTAAACGCACAAATTTTGGTCTGTCTGTCTGTCTATCTGTCTGTCCGTGACCCGATTCAGCTAGCTACAGGGCCAAAGTTTACCTAATTTCTGAACGCCCAGCCATCTTGAACTGGTATTTGCTTTCATACTTGGGAACATATTCGATAAAAAAGCAAGTACTACGCATACCTGAGGCCCAACATTAATATGTAAGTATCCGGTCGTGTGTTCTTTTATTAGAAAATACACAGATACGTAATTCTAAAGACCCTAGTGTCTTTTAGGCTGTGCTGAAAATGCGACACTTTTCACGAAAAAGCGCTTTGCCGACGATAAAGTCCAGCCGCTGGCAGTGGCCCTTGGTTCAGCATAAGCTCATGTTTTAGATGTGAAGCATCTTATGGCGAAGCTTAATCCGGTGGTGGTGGTGGTGTGCGGCGTGACCACCCTTACTGCGCATGCGCAAGCCCTTTAAAAAAAAAATAGAAACCTCTTCTCCCCCCTCTCTCTCCTCTAGGCAACCCTCCCCGCGGCAACCATACTTTCACTGCGCATACGCCTCCCCTACTCTCTCCCCCTCCTACGCTCCCCCCCTCTCTCCTCTAGGCATCCCTGCCCGCGGCGTCCACCACTCCCACTGCGCATGCGCGTCCCCCCTCTTTCCTCTCCTACGCTCCCCCCTTCTCTCACCTCGCGACGCCGACGCAGGCAGCGTCTGCTAGCGAGTTTCTTGGTTGAAAAAAACCGATGCTCGCGCTGCACAACCGTTCACTGGCCACCCCGTATATATGGCACTGGATCTTGACCTGCAAGGTGGTGCCGGCGGGAGATTTCTCCTGTGCGTTGTTGAACAATAAAAATTCGCAGCGTGCGCGTTAACTAAAAGCGGACTGCGAGTCTCTGTGTCCAGTCGGAGTCTGCTGTCTCTTATTGCCCATTAGCAGCGATTGGCATGTTCCAGTAGGAAACACCGCTCCATCAATGCGTGCTTTGCACCTCCCCAGTTTTCTCTCCTGCGCAACACTGCGATGAGCGCCAGCGTCAATGCCGCCGCCAGTGTAAGCGTTAGCGCGCGCTGCTTCGCATCTACACATGGTTCCCTTTAGCAGGAGATGGTGTAATTTTTTCGATGGCGTCCATATATCGCGCAGCGCCGCCTCTATTTTATCAATGCCAGCCATATGCGGCCAATTCGACGTAGAGTAGGCGCTGTCTGAGGCAAGGCAAAACATAGGAGTACGGCCGGCACAAGACTATCGTCTTTCGACGACATTTGCAGCGAAGCACGCAGATACGCGGCCAATTTTTTTTCTTATTTCGTGCGATATCGGTTACGGACACCGGCGGCGGCTGCCGCGGCTGCCAACTACGGCACCCTTGTTGTGATCTCATAACAGCTTTCACAGTAAAAACTTAACACCAGTAGAAGAAATCAGAAGTCGATTCAGGATATTATGTAAAATTGAAGGACAATTTGTACATTCCAAAGTGTGTTCGGCGAAAGCGTGTGGCTGTTCCACTGACTATGCCATGTCTTATCTTTTACACTGGTAACAGTGGAGAACGCTCTGAGCGTGCAACTGTGCCAGACGTGCATCAAATGGACTCTGCGTTTTGTTTGGTGCTCTAGTGGATTTTTTCACCGTATGCCTTCGGATTTCGGTGAGCAAGATCGTGAACATCACCGGAGTCAGTGGAGGGTGTGTATTCTTCTACATTCACCGGACAATTTCTTTATCGACGGAAGTTTGCGCCTAGCTGATGGGTTGGGCCTAACAACGCTTAGGCTCGGCTCGAGTTCGGCCGTGCCGCTTGGCGGTCGCGTCCGTGGCTAAGTCCGCTGCGACCATGGACTCAGTGAACGCTCCTGCACCCTTAGGCCCACTTCAGCAAGTGAAGCAACCCACGGCATCACTCATGGCCTCTCGTACGGATGGCATCGCAACGGAACACCGGAACGCCAGCTCAACGAGGCCGGGAACGCGCACGGTACCTGACGCGGACGCTGTGGCGGCGTCGGCCGGTTCAACGCCCTCGACATCGACGCAGCTCACCACTACGAGTCCCGAGGACAGCATGGAAGACGAGGACAACGAACCATCGGAATGGGACACGGTCAACTACCGCCGATACACGACGCGAAGACTCAAGGGCGAACTGCGGTCGGAGCGGGTGAGTAGGCCCCACTTTTTCGTGCTCGTCAGGCCGCTTAACCAAATGCCTATACAGGAGATCCCGAAGTCGGCAATTACTCGCCTCATAGGACAGACTGCTCCCACCAGCGTTGCCGCTGAGCATTCTGCATTTAAGTATATAGTTAAGGCCAATGCAATTAGATTGTCCATTTGGGATAAGCAACACTTACACAATTTGCTAGCACAAGGAGAGCTGACCTGGGATCGGCAGTTGAGGAGCGCAGGATTCCTGTTAAGATAGTGGACGCAACCCAACCTGCTGAGGTCACTTGCAAGGGTGTCGTGAAGATACGAGCGGAGCACATAGAGGAATATATTGCCAATCACATTCGTTGTGAATCCGCTAACATTCCGGGATTTCGGGAAATGCTCAAGACAGATGCTTCTGATCACCTTCGATACGCCATGTCCTCCGAGACGGCTATCCTTGGATTACGAAATTGTCCCAGTGTATAAGCACAGGCCCAGGGCCCTAGCATGTTTTCGGTGTCATGGACTGGGCCACATGGCCAAGTTCTGCCCGTCGCAAGCTGTATGTCGTCACTGCGGCCGCACGCATGAGGAGGATAGTCAGTGCGAGGAAACACCATTCTGCGTGGCTTGTCAAGCAGCAGGCCACATCTCATTGGACCCCAACTGCCCCACTAGAGCATTGAAAGTCACAAGCCCGCCGCTACCCAAGAAAAGTGCTGCTACAAAATCGAATCAAGGAGAGCGGCCAGCATCAATAGCTAAAAACACAGACACTCCGTTCCCGACATGGTCGCAGGTGACGGCATCGAACGCGGCAACAAACATCAGTAAGGTTGAGGATCGACTTGAGCGTTTCGAACAAGCCCAGGCAGCCTCGACAGGTTCTTGGACCAAGTTCCAGCAACAAATGGAAAACTTCATGCAACAAAAACTAGACGCAATGCAACAGCAGATCACATCTTGGATGCAAGCCTCCCAAGGAATCCGCGAGCAAACAGCGATGAACTCACCACCCCCGGTAAATCCTAAAAAATCGGATGAACCACCAGTCCCCAAGAAATCATCACCACCTGCTGCATAGCACACTACGACGCAGCCGCGCATCGAAAAGCAGCATGAGCAACAGAAGACTAATCGCACCCTCGAACGAGAATCAGCTGTTATGACGGACCGGGCACTGGACACCATCATGCAGCTCCTCGAGAAACTGAACTCCCGCATGGAAGCAACTGAGCGAGCCATGGCGCAACAGGAACAAGTAATTATGCAACATAAAGAAGTCAACGATTGAGAAATCGCACAAATTAAAGCGACTGCAGACGAATGCAAGAGGAACTACCGGCGCGCCCGCAATCGCAGCAGAGAAAAACTATGAAAATTCCTAATAATATATGCATACAATGGAACTGCAGGATGATGATGATCAAAAACATTTTTTATTTAAAAAAAATAAAGAAAACGGGGAGGGTCCCTATTCCGGGACACCTATGACAACCTTTGTGACAGCCCGGGCCCGCTGAACGAGAGCCCGACAGACCTCGGGAGAGCCGTCGCGAAGGGTGCCTTCCCACTAGAGCTGTGCGCCGCCGCGCCACGCCGCCGCCGCCGCCTGTTTTTGCTCACGCCACTCCGCGCCGCCGCCGGAGTTCCGAGAGTGACCACGCCGCCGCCGCCACCGAACAAAAATTGCGGCGCGCCGCCGTTAGTCCATTCTTTTGAACCCTAACGGGGAATCTGGACATAAAATACATCACGTCACCGGTGGAGTTCTTTTCGATATGTCCATGTAAAAAACTCTCCATTTCAGCCGCCGTTGACAGGAGGGAGCGCGGCCAGCAGCGCGACCTCTCTTTCGCTTCTTCCTCTTGAACATCATTTTGATCTCACGAAGTTTTCACGACTCTCGACTCAAATTGAACGAACGGAATGCGCATCAACCACTGAGTGAAAGAAAATAGGAAAGAGCGCGCCCAGCATCTATAAGCGAACCTCCTCTGAAGCTGTTGGAGTCTGGCAACCTGCACGTGTGCTCAGTTCGAGTGTGTTGGATTCGCCGATCTAGTGTCCTGGCTCATGCCGCGGCAGATGCCGCTTGCCATCCTGTAACCGTCATGTACCCCTTACCTCTGCTCCTGCTGCCACCTTCTGACACTGTGGACATTCACAAAGAAAATCTTCGGCGCACCACGCGAGCTCTCATACCTCCGCGTGGTCATGACCTCCCGAGTGGACTTACTCGTCAAGAGGAGGTATCGCTCCGAAGGGTTCGCGTGGGTGCAGCTGTGACGCCTTCAATCCGCGCGAAGTGGGGCTACACGGACACAACTTCAAGCTGCCCATTTTGTCCTGCGCCTGTGCAGGAAGCAGACCTGAACCACCTCCTATGGACATGCCCTGGGCTTCAAGCGGCTCGTCGACGCCATCTGCGGCGTGCGGGACTTCAGCACACCAGGCCGCCTGACTTGCAGCGATGGATTTACGGTCCGAACCATAGGTCCCTCCTGGACTTCATGGAGGAAACACAGCTACACAGTTTTGTGTGATATGTATTGATGCCGTAGGGCGAACTCACGCAATTAAAAAAAAAAAAAAAAAAAAAAAGCTCCTATGTCCTCGGGCTCGTGTCACAATTCCCACCATGCCTCTTGTTTCTTTCCGTTTTTCTGGGTGAGCTCATGGGGAAAAAAAAGAAAAAACGAAAATTCACGAGCGCGGGCGCCGTCCATAATGGGCTTGACTAGATCGTGGTCCCAGTCAAGCCCGTTAGAGGCTTTTTGACCGCGGCCCTCAGCATCCCGAATTTTGAAAATAAGTAAGGTTTCAAAGTTTCAACCAACCTCCTCCGACGCTCTCCGCCCTCGTGCTCCATGCTCTGGTCACAGTTCCCAGCATGATCCTGTTCCATTTTTTATGGCTGTGGAGTTATTCTCACTGTGTCCCCCTAGCGGACTCTCCGTTTCAGCCGCAGCTAATTGGCCGGAGGTTTGCGACCAGGGCGCCCGCTGTTTCTGGTTCTTCCGCAACATCATTTTGATGTCAAGAAGCTTTCACAACTCTCGACACTAATGCGAGGGAGGGAATGCGCTTCAACGTAACGAACACAGCGCCCAGGCATCCGCTTTTGGGCGTACTTCTGAGCCGTGTATAAATTCTGATCGCGTAAGCCATTAAATTAGGTTTAATGCGGCCGCCCGTCGAACGCACCAGGGAAGGTCGGTAGGCATTCCCTGCATCGTTCTCAAAGATCTGCCGCCGCTCTGTCGTCGTCGCCAGCAAGCCCACGTCAACTCGACCAGTCAAGCATCCGTGTTTTGGTCAGACTGAACTAGGGTTCTTCTCCGCTCGGCCGCTCAGCCGCGTTAGAGCTAGACTATCTAGTTTAGATCATTGAACTTACGTTTTGGTTGTAATTAGGAGTGGTTTACCGTGTGCAGTGAACTTCTTACTAAGTGTAATTTTGTGTGCATATATAGTTTTCACTTTAATTCTTGATTAAATGTTTCGTGTGTTGGTTTGTTAAACCAACTGCTTTGTCAATGACTCTCAGTGGCTCAGCTATAGAGGGCCGTTACGAACCAAAAGAAGAATTTGCATCACAACACCCAAGGTGCACGTCTGCTTCTCCAAGACTTCTCGTAGAAGTTTCGTAGCTTTTAAGGCGAAAACCTTTAATGTCTCATGCTCACGTCCGTCCGGCGTCCGTCCGTCCATCCGTCCGTCCATCCATCCGTGTCCGTCCATCCGTCCGTCCGTCCGTTCGTGTCCGTCCATTCGTGTCCGTCCGTCCGTGTCCGTGTCCGTGTCGGTCCATCCGTCCGTCCGCCCGTCTGTCCGTGCCGTCCGTCCGTCCGAGCCCTGGCACGGAGCCAGGTGGCGGCCGGGGTGCTCAAACGGACGCCCGTCGCGTCGGACTCTACAGCGCTCGCGCTTTGCTTGCGTAGCGTCGCTGTGCGAAGCGTTTGGAATCATTCTGACCGACGCCGTCTCAATGGACACAGGCGTTCGCGGAACACACTTTGGAATTTACAAAGGGTCCGTCAATTTAAGCGCTGGAACGCGGATGGCGTTTGCACGATGCGCAAAGCGCGAGAAAATACGAACGCATGCGAACGGAGGAAGATAAGTCTCGCGTTTCGATGCGACTCGCGGTAAAAATTAAACAAGAAAACACGCACACATTCGGTTTGTGTATTATCCCACTGAGAGTGTAAAATAAAAAAAGACATGGTATAGTCAGTCGAATGGCCACACGCTTTCGCCGTACACACTTTGGAATGTACAACGCGTCCTTCAATTTTTTTTTAAAGAGCGGAGCAATTTAGGGGCCCGGGCTCTCGTATGCTGTCGTCGCTTCGGGTAACACAGACTAACATGTGTAAAAATAGAAAAAAAAGAAGAGGAAGCAAGCAAGAAATACAAAGAAAAAAAAGGAAGAAAAATAGAAAGCGCAAG
>JALIZH010023562.1:0-15752 GCA_030522465.1 Rhipicephalus appendiculatus | reverse complement strand
GGGATCGAGAACTGACTGTTGATTTCTGCAGTGTGTTAAGGGCTTGGAAGGAAACTTCTGGCGTGGATCCAGCCCAGTTGTCATTGCGAGGTCGGTTTAGTGGCCACCCCGGCCTTTGCTTGTAAATAAGTGTCGGTGTGAGTAAATAAACTGAAGTTTGCCAGGAACTGAGCAACCTGACCAGTCCAGTCCTTCAACGTGTCGCCGTGGTAATCCGAACCATCTGGATCACCTCCATCAGTCAATCTTAACTAGTCATATCTCTACTTTTTTAACCCCAAAAACATGGTTTCGATGCAATGAATTATTCCTTTGATTTTAGATGGGTTCTTTATGAAATGTCATAAAGACGGTGTACTTATTCATACGACGCCGTTTGTAGAAATGCCGCTAGTTAAGGCTGGCAATTCACTTTCAGATAGTTTCGCGAGGCTCAAAGGTGGTCCACTCTTCCCGATCTCCTCGAGCACCAAGCTTCCTCCTCCCCGAAACCTCTTCCTTAAATCTCTTCCGTTTCGTCTGAGACCGGCCTTGTGGGACCAACCCCTTCTGATGCCCCACCAATGAAGCAAACAATATTTTAGAACGTGCTGACCTGCAGAGTTTTTCTTAACAGCATCGCGCGACCGCCAAACGGCCGGCATATCATCGGCATCCCTTATCTCTGCACAGAGCGGAAAAACTAAGCACGTGCTGGACAACATTGTTGGGGAACTATGTTATGCGTTGGTTTATTAAATTTGCGGTTTATATTCCGCGTATACTGCTTTGTTGAATGGATTCATGGCACTGTCAAGCTCTTGCGAGATGTCTCCGGAAAACGCCGAAGAAGTAATCATCATCATCATCGCGGATGATGATGATAATGATGATTATGATGATTGAACCGCGCCCTGACAGAAATCCTGGGTGCGCTACCGACGTCTGGCATGAATTCGACCCTTTGAACGCCTCATGCGAGCGCTTTTGTCTTTGTACGACCTTTTCGGAGGTGTGCAGACTTTTGTTCGCCCTTAAAGGGACACTAAAGCGAAACAATGAGTTGGTTTAGATTGACAAACTGCACTCTGAGAACTCTAATGCCATATGTTTCACTATCATAAGTTCATTATTAGTGGAGAAAATCAAGGCTGAAGTTTTATTTTTAAATTTGGCGCCGATATTTGCGCGCGTGACGTCAGAAATTCCAAATGTATCTTTCGTATTTTCGCGACATTGGCGCGATGAAATTTTCTGAAACTTCGTATGCTAGGTCTATGGCACCCACAGATGACAATGCACTTTATTTTATCGATTAGAAGCTACGTAGGACTCAGTAGACGCCTCCAAAATTTATGACGTCACAGTATTTGGTGCGGGAATCTCAAGGTAGCGTCTCCACCTGCATTTTCTTTTCGCGTGTTTTCTCGCTTACCAAGCGTCGTGTCGCGGTAAGAGTGGCGTTATCGGGATTGTGAAATTGTACTTAAATAATACGCGAAAAATCGTTTTGCCCTTTAGTGTCCCTTTAAGGGTTTCTCACATTCGGCATCCGCAACTCGAGGTCCTCTTGACTTCGGCATCGTTTTCGTACAGACGCAACCGCAAGAGCTGCTTTTGCAGTGATGTATTTTCCTCGCACGTTGTGGACGCTTCATCGCTCGCCTCCCCACCGCCGCAGCTGTTCCGAGTGTGACGTCAATGCGCCGTGCGCCCGCACCAATTTTTTCTGCGCATTTGAGCCTGTTATTCTCCTCCTATAGGCACTGGGCGGCCGTCGTACGGCGCCAGCGGCGCCCCTCCCGAAAAGCGCCCCAAGCGGCGGCAGGGAAAGTACTGGCATGTGAAGCAGACGACGCGGAGAAGGCTCTGCTACTTTCGGCCTCGTGTTCAAGTAGTAGCGGCGGCGTTCCTTTTTGGACAATCGCAAGCTGTACGCTGTTTCGTTTGTCGCCCAAGGCAAAGAGAAGCGGCAGCAACAGTGTTTCTTGAACAAAGCGCGAAGCGTTCGACTGTCGGACATGTGTTCAGATAACGGGGCCCGTCATCGGGCTTCAGGGAGACCCCCGCGCAGTCGTTTGAGGTTCAATGGTCGCCAAGTCATCAAGAAAGGATGACACGTGTTCTTTTTTAACACCCAGGAGCACCGTCAGAACGTCAAGCGACTAGGTTTCTTTGCATGGTGCTTTGCTTTTATGCGTTTGCTTTCGTTTGGAGGTGGACCAGAGGGGGGCACGATGCCTCCTCCCTTTCGGGACGGCAAATGAGACCGGCTCGATTGGCGAAAGTGTTGCAAAAGAAATATCTTTGTATTTTAACTGCCAAACTCGCTGCTCCTCACTGTAGGGCTCCTGGCGGGAAGGCGAGTACTGACAGCGCACGTGCACCAATAGCGATGCCAGTTGCATTGCGCTGCGGCTTTCAAGGCTTGACCAGCCGGCGTACGCGTTTTCGTGTGTTTGCTCGAGAGAAGGGTCACCGCTTGCACGAAGCAGGTCCACGTGCTCGACATCACGGAATGTAAAGGCAACAACGACTGCAAATTGCGTTGCAAGTGCGCCCCGCAGACGAAGTTCAATGCGATAAGCTACGATGTGGAGCTAGATCGAAGTATCCCCATTCCTATTCCTATTTTAAACACAAAGCATTTATCTCTTTCTATAAATGCCTCTATCTCTCTATCTAGCCGCCTACGTCTGGGCGCTCTCGTGGTCGCCTCCTCAAGTTGGCATTAACCAAAACTTGGCATAGGTGGGTACGAAAATAAGACGAACATGGCCTGTCTTGTTGTGATATGGTGGTATGAGTAGCGCGAAAATCTTGGCGTGTATATACGTCGTGAAGCCCTTTCCAGTCACGTGCGGCACATACCGGGCGTATACCACGGGCCGCGGGATGCTGGTATGAACCGATTCACAGTGGATATCTACCCAGGAACGGCGAGAACAGACATTGATAATTTAAGCGGGTGCACGTCAAGAAAATTTGGCATCAGAAACGTGGACCCGACGTATGCAAAGAATATAGAAATCCAGATTCCAGCTGGAGTCGAAACCAGGTACTCTGAGCGGATATCAAATATTCTACCACAGAGCCAAGCCAGGACTTGAAATTACTTTTGAAAAGATCCTATGCGCAAGAAAAATGTCGGTGCAACCAACGTCAACTGTGGTTGCAGTGCTGACTACCTAATATCATGACAAGGTAATAAAAATCACTCATGTACTCATATGAAACGGACGTCGCATCGGCTTAACGCCAACTTTGGTTACATTAAGACTTGTTGTTGGGCGAGTTGGTTAACATCAAAGGGTACATAGTAGCGCAAACTTAGAAAATAAAGACACGAGAAAACAAGTAGGAGGGAGCGCCCGCCCTTTCTGCTCCCTCTTAGTTGTTTTCTCGTGTCTTAATTTTTTAAGTTTGCGCTACTATGTACCCCTTTGGTTTCAATGTTGGCGCCGCTTTTATAACCTTCAGATAAACATTACATATGTGCTCCTATGACTGTGCAAGCTATATTCAAGCGTTGCTCGACCCGGAACAATACCCTGACAAACGCGTATCATATTCACAGCATCGACACGAAATGCGAATCGCACCGTAGCGAGCGCTTCGTTTCAATAACACTGACGTCTGTTCTCGCTAACATTACGTCAGACCATAAGTTAGCCTTTAAACGTCAGTGTAGTCGGCATGCCTGGGAAGCACACTATGTGCACACTACTTCAATTACAAAAACACGTTGATCCACCTCGTTACGCTTGACCTAAAGCTAAAAAAATGCAGCATAGACTCGCTGATTCGCATAAAATCGGTTCCCACAATACGTGGGATGTCGCGGAACGCCGGCCTTCGATAAGTCTGGCGCCTCCAGAAAAGACGGAGCCGCGAGACACACCCAACAAATGCCTTTAATGGCGACAATGGAATGCTAAACAGTACATGATGGTGATAGTGCTGCACGCACTTCTTCGCGCTAGCTGCGGAGACAGCAACCCACGATCAATTCTTCTTTGTCGTCGTCTGCTGATCTCCGACATGGGATCTGCCGAATTTTGCCTGATACTTTGTTATTCTGTCTATACGTTAAAATTGTCCCATAACATTAAAAAAAATAGAGCGTACGTCTCCCATTCCCTTTTCGTCTTCACTGGATGCTTCGCCGATTGCACTTGTTCCTCAGTTGTAGTTTTGCACGCCCCCGTTCCTGTCATGTTTTCCATTTATTTTCGATCCTTCGCCGACCCTAATATTCATGTAATCTTCAGTCATCGTGCATTTCACGTATATTTCGGCAGCGCACGACACAAGCGACGAGAGCACAGTGAAGTGAAACCAACATCCAGCCCGCGCCTCCGCAGCAAGCGCCTGCGCCCGTTCCGGCACCCCCATGCCATTAGTTCTCCGTTGCCACCTAAAGAGGCGCCACCAGTTCAAAACTCTCCCCGCGCCCGGTGCCTATAGTGTGCCTAGTAGAACAGACCGTTGGACTAGTTGGCTATCCATGATCACTTAAAGAACAAGAGTAAAAATCATCGAGCACGCAGAGATGGTCCTTTGTCTCCCCTCCATCTCTGTGAGTTCGTCGTCGATTTTTAGCGCTTATTCTTTCTGTGATCAGGGTGCCTCGTGCCATAAGCATGGGCGTCGATACAGAGTGGGGACCCCACACCTCCCCCCTCTCCCACACGCATACATGCACACACACAAAAGCACGCGCGCGCTTAGATAAAGTAAAGTTGAAGGGAAGTATAGAAAACACTATGAATGTCATGTAGAGGGAGGAGTCTTCCTAACGCACATAATATTGCGTGCCAGAAGCATAGAATCGCACCAGGCGTCAAAACATGTTTCGCGCAACGAGTGGGTGTTTTAAAAGGCCCACCTGTTACAAAGCGCTCAGACATACTTTATCATCATCAGCAGCAAAAACATCAACAAAGTGAGCAACTGCGCAGATTCAAGTGTTGCCTTGCGGACGCGTAGTGCATGGGCACTTCGCTGATTTGCGAAACGAAGAATTATGGCGTAGTGGGCACTGCGCTACTGTACTCGCAGTAGGCATTATAGGATAGCTTGAAACGGACAGTGTTACGCGCACAGACGTTCGTTCTCTCGCGGCGCGGTTGAGGCATCCACCGAGAACCGAAGCTATATATAGGCTAACAATTGAGAAATCGATGCGCACGGGGCCCGACTACGCTGTCGAGTTCTACCATTGAAGGGTAAGCTCAAGGGTCCTCCAGAAATGTATTGGTTATTGATCGATTATTGATTAGCTATCTATTGGCTATCGATTCACTTATACTATGATTTCCCATGCATGTCGGGGCATTTGTAAACAATTTACACAAATTTATTAGCTCTTAATCGATTATGCATTGCCCATCAATTTCAATGTTTCTTTCTCTCTCCGTTTTTCTTCCCTTCCTTTCTGTGCTATGCTCTCTCCCCTCCATCTTTCTCTAACCCTAACCCTATCCTCACATCTCTCTTCACCCTCAGTTCTCTTTTCCACCCCGTGGTATACTATACTATAGAAGGCTACGCTACGCTCTTCTAGCGTGCCTGGATAGCAGAGTGGTTACGATGCTCGCCTTGGGATCGTGGGTACGCGTGTTCGAATCCCGCCTCGTCAAGAAATTTTTTTTCGCATAGCGTTCCTTTCGCTTTCTTCTCCCCCCCCCCCCCCCTTTCTCTGTGTACTCGTTCTCTCGCCCATCACAGTTATTGCATCCAACGCCGGACAAATCTACGCACGTGTTCTGGGAGCAAAGCAGAAGACGAACATGGCGCGTGCCGGTTCATGACGATGATTTTCTGTTGCCGTATTACAACCAACAGCTGGCACCTGTTAAAAAGTTTGTTGCCGCGACATCCTATATGTGGATGGAATACGAGCGAAGCTGCATTCACGTTTCTGCTGTCGACGGCTCTCCGCTTGTTCCTCCGGCCGTCTCGCCACCTCCGGCTTCTCGCAGTGCCCAACGGTGGATGGATGCTATGAGCGTTCCTTTTATTATGGGGCGGTCACCTGTGTGCCACCAAGCTCGAAAAAACGTTCTTGTTAAGTCGCCCTAATGCCTTGTGTCCTTCAGTTAAAACAATCTTTAGCAAAAAACAAAAAAGCAAAAAAAAAAAAGAAAAGAAATAAGTTTACAGCGCAACTCTCCGCACCTCACGGCAGACTGACCTTATTTGTCCATTTATTTTTGCCATTTATCCATATTTATCCACCTCCAATTCTCTAACAGTCTCATACGTAATTATATCGCGGATGTGTGTTTTTTTTTTTTATTGTTCTTAACGTCACACTCCAGCAGCGCCAACACACTACTCCGAGGCAAGGCCACCCCTGTTCACTCTGGCAGATTTCAACGTCGATAAGGCAGCAAGCTCTAGTTTGCGATAAGGACGCAAGCTCCCACAATTCAGGAGCTGTGTATATTCGTGTTCGTGTTACGACCCGCGCCTTAATAAAGAGCATACACGAATATATTAAAGTGATAGCTTGCCAAGACGTTTTGCGTTTCAGAAGAAAGGTGACCCGCATTATTCGGTACACTGCGCCTGGCCATAATGCTGCACGGTTTTGCTTCGGAACAGGTTTTTAACGCGGTAGCGTTAAAGAGCTCGTTTCGCAGAAATTCCGGCGTCGGCGTCGGTGTCGTTGGTTGTGAGCGAAAAATCATCATCTTGTCCGTGACCGAAAAATCTAGAAAGATGCAAATAAAATAAATAATAAAAGTTTCCGGGTCCTAGTGAGGATCGAACCCAAGTAGTCTGCGTGGCAAGCAGGTGTTCTATCACACAGCCACGCGTCTGTTTGGAAATTCAGCAAAAATAACTCCCTCTGCTTGGAAATGCAGTGAAAATAACTTTCATGCTTTACAAACACACGCGTCCTGTATACAAGCGTCAGAATACAGCATGTAATATCGAAGTAATATTGCGTGGTACAAGCGTACATTGCCATCGGGCGTCAGAAAATGTGAATATCACAACGACATCATGGTTTAAAGCCAGCCGCCCATTACAAAAGGCACACACGTTACAGCGCGTATTCCCTTAAGACCCCATAGTGGGCACCTAGCAAGTTTGGAAACATTTCACGCGCATAAAAATTGCTCGTGGTTTAAAGCATGCTGCCCATTACATAGTATGCACTAAGTGATTGACGTACGCACCAGGGACAGGATATCGCTATCGCGTTCAACTCTTAAAGGCGAAGCTTAAGGGTCCCCCTATTTTTTTATATGCACGCACGAACGAGTTAAGCTCAGTTTACCGACAATGGCACGAGCGCGACGAAAATTGAGAAGCATATAAGGCAATCTTGATTACTTGAAAGGAAACCGTAAGTAGATCGGCTGTTAAAATTAGACGGCCACAAATGAATATTTGACTGAACATAAAACATGAACACTTGCGACGGTAACGTTCTATATGTCAATAAATAAAAAAACAGAGCGACAAGCGCAACAACAACGTCGATACAAAATCACGCGATGCTTTATATATAGAGTAGCAGTGTACTCGATAGTCAGTAACAGCCTAACTTGCTCTCTTTCACGGATTCACAAGGACTGAATAATAATCACACTGTGTATCAATCTTCGTCACTACAGTAATCACAATATTCCCGCTCAATGACGAGTTTTCGCATTCCACACGTGAAACGCCGCCGCGTCGACTTGCACCTTCGACTCGCACAGCACTTGGCAACAGACTGACGCCGCATATGGTCAGGGAAACAGACTGCACGCGTTGGCGCCGGTGTTCATGTGCGTGCCGCGGGCGCAGCCGAAAGTGAGCGCGAATTGGCTCGTCCGCCTCAACATGGCGTCACAGAGGGGCTCGCTCCCGGGCCACGGGTCCGGCACTCCAGCTATGAAGGTTGCCGGCGAAGGCAGACCTCCTCCGGGACAGTCGGCGTAGCAGGCGGCCACGAACAGAAGCTTCGGCAGCGTCAGCGCCTCGAGACCCGGCAGCTGCTTGTCCCCGGCTTCGGCCCGCGCCCTGTACGCGTCGAAGAGCACGTTGAACGACAGCACCTGCGACACACGCGCACTGAGGTCGAGACGCTTGCGCGTAGAACGCGTCCCTCATTCCAAGGCAGGCCTGTAGCCAGAAATTTCCTTCGGGGGCGGGGGGGGGGGACTTGCAAAAAACACCCATTTTCACTATTTATTTTATTTATTTTTGGTAAAACACCCCTTCCATGAGAATTTCGGGGGGGGGGGGGGGGGGAGCCCTAGGGCCCCCCGCCCTGGCTACGGGCCTGTTCCAAGGACATTATCCAAGCATGAGGTGATCGGCGCAGCGAAAGGACGACGAGCCGCCACTTAAATGTGCACCGCCTCGTAAATGTTGCTGAGGCGTCCAGGAGTTGCTAGTCGGATGTCACATGTGCACTCCAAGTCACGCGGACCGCACGTTTTCGGCAATTGTCTTGACCTCTGTACGAGCGAGCGCTGCAGACAGCTTGAAATGTACAGTCGTCCGCAATCTTAACACGAACGCTCCGCCGCGTGTCCCGAAAGTTTGACACTAGCGCCAATGCTAGCGCCGCGTAACTTTGGATTCTGTTGCCGAGATGTTACCCATGCATGCCGACATACTATCTAAGCATACCAAGGTATATTATATCGGCAACAGCGCCAAGCGCTTCGCGGCTGGCATCAAAGTATGTCCAGGTCACGCGTCGGAGCGTTGGTGTTAAGCTAGCTGACAACTGTACTGTGGGAGCCGAATGTAAGCCCTATATTATATCGCTGCCTAAAAAAATTCTAAGTTGAACTCTGGCATAAGCCACAAATATAATTGTTTGGCCTCCATAGAAATTATAGACACTACTTTACAAGAACTTCTTTCTGCTTTATAATAACTTCGCGACTTTGAAAATTATTCGACGAGGTATTGCGCTGTGGATTTGGAAATAGTGCACAAGCGTGCAGAGTCCTACGCCGTCCTATATGTTTAGAAATATATGGCTGCTGACACTCTACAAACTGCGGCAAAGCTGAGAAAGGATTCTACCAATTGTATGTAGGCAGAAACACGTAGATAAGTCAACTTGATACTTCACTCCAGCAATCCTAATAAATACCTAATTCTTTGACTAAGACTACTTTGTGTGTGAGCTCACATGAAATATACACATAGGTCACGGCAAATAATGGCCGAGAAGGTCACAGGAGATCAGTTCCAGATGATAAAGTTTTCAGAAATGCTACAGAGGGAATGATCGCAAGATAATGCGATTTCTTATTCCCAGCCTAGACAATAAGAAACCAAAAAAAATTACACCATCTCCAACTAAAGGGAACCATGAGGGGATGCGAAGCAGCATTGGGGATGCACACCAAGTTTCCGTTTGCGTTCACTCGGCCGTCGAAGCCAAGCGTCGGCGTCGAGCTACCGCTTCCGCTACAGAGAGCCAACGCGAGTATGCGGCGAGAGTAGCGAGGCTTTCGAGATAACTGCAGCGACCGGGAACCGACGGAGCGACCGCACGATTCAAGCGAGACTTCCTCGACCGAGCGCACGCGCTTATATGAAATGGGGGAGGGAGAGGAGGGGGTGGGTTTACAGGCTGCAGCGCGGGGGGAGGAGAGGAGAGAAGGCGACCGAACGCCTGCGCAAACGCCTGTGTAAAGGGGAGAGTGCGCGGCTGCAGCGGCTGCAGCGCGCGGGAGGAGAGAAGGCGACCGAACACCTGCGTAAATGAGGAGAGTGGGAGAGAGAGTGGGCGCATGCGCAGTAAGGGTGGTCAGGCCGCACACCACCAACACCGGATTGAACTCCGCCATAAGCTGCTTCGCATCTAAAAATGGAGGGACACATATGGCTCTGATGTGCGTTGTTCTTGTGTCGTCCTTCAACATCAGTTACCGGTTGTTTTCAAGGGTGTCTTCGGTATATGTTATTACATCGCTAACAAATGCTTCCAAAGTAAAAAAATCACTGCATCTCAACGAAGTGAATCATGACAAGTGGGCGAAGCTCTGGGTATCGTATGGGTGAGTAACCGTATGTTACCCGAGCGTTGCCCCACACCATGTAAATTCAGTGACATAAAGTGACACAAAGTGACATAAAGAGTCGACGACAAAGCCAGGTCCTAAGGTCTATAATGTCTACGTTGAAGTCACCGACTAGTATAAAGGGTTTGTGCTTGAAGGTGTTTGACACTGTTTCGATACAATTACGATTGATATTAGTGTATTGTTAAACCTTTTTTTGTCATATGCTTTGATTGATGGGTGCTTAAATGTCGGTGTTTTTACGGTGTTGTGGCATTTTATTTTGTTCTGGTGAACAGCGCTTTATTTTGTTCTTGTTGACCTTTTGTTCCGTCATATGCTTTGATTGGTGGGTGCTTAAATGTCGACGTTTTTACGGTGTTGTGGCTTTTTATTTTGCTCTGGTTCGCATAGTGGGTGCTCCCCTACTTCATGAAAGTTACGGTGGGCGTATAGTGGGTACCTTGCATACCTTGAGGGACAACGGACAACGGACAAGCCTCGCCCCTTAGGTGCTTCGCCCCTAAAAAAAGCCGCCAAAATTAGCTTGGAACCATCCACCGAGCTTCTTCAAAACTGGTGGGTAGCAGTGAGACGACCGACACTGGTTTTTTTTTTTTCCTGGAGACGTATCACAGGTGTTGTGTTAGAGGACCACACAGCCACGCCATTGAGAGCCGCAGCTTGCGCGCAGTCCGACTCACATCGCTCACCTGCATCACCTGACTTTCGTCCTGGCGGGCATTTTTGGCATCGGGAAGGACGCACTGAGTGAACTCGAGCACGGGCTCCCGAGCTGGTGGTGAACTGTTTCGGTAGGCCGCAAGGAAGAGCTCGCCCAGCGCCAGAGCGACCTACGATGGAACAGTCACTAACACCTTCTTGAAGGAATAAACAGCACGACACAAAACGAGGACGACAAGAGGAACGACAGACAACAGCGCTGTCGCGCTGTTGTCTGTCGAGGATTTAAGCACACCAACTTGCCCGGTTAACCATTCTGATGAGTCACTGGCACCGATTCGATTGGGATACAATAACGTTTGACACTAACAAAAAATACCCGGCATAGAACTTTGAGAGTACTTGTTCCTCGCATGAAAATATATCAGTAAAACGACGGAATACAGCCCAGAGTTCCCGCGGTCTGCGTTGGTGTTCAGTGTCGTCGATTCGTTCATTTTCATGCAAATAATGTTGCAAGCCTATTCATGACAATGCTTTTAGTGCACTACGTCTTGTAAAAGAGAGCTACAGTGCTAAATGTAGAATTTCTCCAAGTACGCCGCAAAGGAGCAACAGTTAGCCTTGGTATTGTTCCAGAAAAGGTAAATGGTTGCGGCGGACCCATTACTCAGACAAAAGGTTTGTCAGAGACCATGCATACATACATGGACGCGTACAAACATTCGTGCGTACGTGCGCGCACACACACACAAACACACACACACACACACACACACACACACACACACACACACACACACACACACACACACACACACACACATACATACATACATACATACATACATACATACATATATACATACACCGGACGCAAGGACAGTTAAATATCGTTATGATTAACTACGCGCGGCCCTGGCGAAAATGAAAGCAATGCACGTATTGCAGCCAGCGCCAATCGTCATCGCGCAATGTGAAGGGATGTGTCGGTCGCACGCGCCGATTGTCCATATTAGTAGTGTTTGTGCATGTTCGGAGCTATCGCCGATTGCGTGTGTATTATGAGTATGAATGTGCGGAGCTATCGCCGATTGTGTGTATTAGGAGTGTTTGTGAATGTTCGGAGCGATCGCCGATTGTGTGTCTATTAGGAGTGTGTGAATGTGTGGAGCTATCACAGATTGTGTGCGTTTGAGTGTGCGAATGTGCGGAGCTGTCACCGATTGCGTGTGTATTAAGAGTGTTTGTGAATGAGCGCAGCTCTCGCCGATTGTGCGTGTATTAGGAGTGTGTGAATGTGTAGAGTTATCGGTGATTGTGTGTGTATTAGGAGCGTGTGAATGTGCGGAGCTATCGCCTATTGTGTGTGTATTAGGAGTATGTGAATGTGTGGAGCTATCACCTACTGTGTGTGTATTAGAAGCGTTTGTAAATTTGTGGAGCTACCGCAGATTGCGCGTGTGTATTAGGAATGTATGAATGTGCGGAGCTATCGCCGAGTGTGTGCGTATTAGGAGTGTTTGTGAATGTTCGGAGCTATCGCCGATTGCGTGTCTATTAGGATTGTTTGTGAATGTTCGAAGCTATCGACGATTGTGTGTGCTTATGAATGTGTGAATGTGTGCACCTATCGCCTATCTCGTGTATTAGGAGTGTTTGTGAATTGTCGGAGCCATCGCCGATTGCGTGTGTATTAGGAGCGTTTGTGAATGAGCGGAGCTCTAGCCAATTGTGTGTATATTAGGAGTGAATGAATGTGCGGAGCTATCGCCGATTGTGTGTGTTAGGAGTGTGTGAATGTGTGGAGCTATCACCTACTGTGTGTGTATTAGAAGCGTTTGTAAATTTGTGGAGCTACCGCAGATTGCGCGTGTGTATTAGGAGTGTGTGAATGTGCGGAGCTATCGCCGAGTGTGTGCGTATTAGGAGTGTTTGTGAATGTTCGGAGCTATCGCCGATTGCGTGTCTATTAGGATTGTTTGTGAATGTTCGAAGCTATCGACGATTGTGTGTGTTTATGAATGTGTGAATGTGTGCAGCTATCGCCTATCTCGTGTATTAGGAGTGTTTGTGAATTGTCGGAGCCATCGCCGATTGCGTGTGTATTAGGAGCGTTTGTGAATGAGCGGAGCTCTAGCCAATTGTGTGTATATTAGGAGTGAGTGAATGTGCGGAGCTATCGCCGATTGTGTGTGTTAGGAGTGTGTGAATATGTGAAGCTATCGCTGAATGTGTGTACATTAGTAGTGTGTGAATATGCGGAGCTATCAACGATTGCGTGTGTATTAGACGTGTGTGTGAATGTGTGGAGCTATCGCTGATTGTGTGTGTATTAGGAGTGTTTGTGAATGTTCGAAACTATCGTTGATTGTGTGTGTTAGTGTGCGAATGCGCGGAGCTGTCGCTGATTGCTTGTATATTAGGAGTGTCTGTGAATATGCGGAGCTCTCGCCGATTGTGTTTGTATTAGGAGTGCCTGTGAATGTGCGGAGCTATCGCCGATTGTGTGTGTATTAGGAGGTTGTCAATGTGCAGAGCTATCACTGATTGTGTGTGTATTAGGGGTGTGTGAATGTGCGGAGATATCGCCGATTGTGTGTATTAGGAGTGCTTGTGAATGTGTGGCGCTCTCTCCTCTTGGAACGCTCAGGCTCTGCTCGTCTGACGGCCATAGGGTGCCTCGATGCGCGCGCCACCTCTTAAGGAGTTGCCATTTTTTTGAAAGGGTCGACGCCGCCTCGCCTCGTTTTCATAGGAGCGGCCGCCTTGTTTGAGCCCACGCCGCGCTTTGGTTGAACGTGCAAGCGGTGCCTGCCGCCTTGTCGCCCGTCTGATCCGTTGCGAATCACGCAAGATGACTGGTTGTTGCGTGCCACATTGCATGAACGATTCTAGGAATGGCTGGAAGATGTTTTCTTTCCCAAGGAATCCTAAAATAAGACTTTTACGGACAGTGAGAATCGAGCGTGACAAGTGGCAGCCGATGAATGCCTCTCGTGTATGCAGCATGAGTATTGCAAACTTTGCTGCTGTTTCCTGTCATCTTTCCTTTGCTATTTCGGGTACTTTTTGGACCATTTTTGAAACGGCGCCGAAACGGCGCGTATATTACTAGTAACACAATCAGGGAATAAACTATTACAAGTTATGTGTGTCGTTTTGACCGCACGTTGGTGCCTCAAGCGCGCACTAGTAGCAGCTGAACACGAACATTGGGCGAACTGGTAATGCTAAATGGTTTCATCATGTTCTAACCGTCCGTATAAATTTGGCGTTGTTTTCGGGGTGAGCTTGAAAAACATATTTTTGCTGTCGCCAGCATCTCCCTTTGGTTTTTTTTTATGCAGGAAGGTGTGATTATAAATATTGTAGGGTCTATAATGAAGTCCAAGTGTTCACCCTGAGTTGGGTTTTCTTGCAGAACTACAGATATAAAACTTCATATTTTGTTATCCGGTGAATTAACCTCCCAGAACTACTTTCCCTGAACGAACGCTTTTAGTGTACATTACGATACGCGGTCATTAGCTTTTAACGAGGAATTCGCTGTAGGAGTCGTTTCCGCTGTGGCTAAGTGATATTTTGATACTTACCGCATTTTCGCTGGTATTTCCGCGAAATGAGAAATTGGCATTCAGTTAGAGGACACGAAGACGAACATGACCGGCACTTGGTCACATACGACCGCCGTCTCAAAACCTGAGCGCGGATTCTCATCGCTTTATGATTTAGCTAAATAGCGAGGAGGATTAAGGTTCTCAAGTCAGCAAATTCATCACAGATGATGGATGTTGGGAAATGCTGTGTGTATGCCACTTGCAACTGAACTTTAAAAAGCGAACAATAGATAGTATTTCGCATCTCTAACATATAAAGCTAACCTGTCGCACATTCAAAAGAAAGAAAGAGAGAAAGAAAGAAACAAACAAACAAAAGAAGAAACACAGCACGAACACATACACGCTCAAAGCATAAAAGTAAACAGTGATGTCTGCAGCTCTCGGTGATCCAAAGCAGCTGTGCACCATGCAGTCGCGGCTTAGCGGCCGCGCCGGCGGTGAGTATCATTACGTTCTGCGACACCTTTAGGAGCTAAACATGCGATTACTTGTGACGCGTGCCTAGCAACCTATAACTGGCAACTTCCGTGAATGTTTTTGCGTGCGCGAAGTAAGTCCAGCACAGAGCGCCTTTACTCGTGAGCAAATGACTGCAAATCCACACGCCTTGACGACTAGGCTCAGTAATGGCGACCGCTGTAGCAGACGACGCGCTTGTCTCCACCCTGAACGGAGCGGAGGCGAACGAGCGCATCTAGGCACCCGACGGCGAGCTCGCAAGGCGCCACTCCGTGGGACTTTTTGAACAAGTCCGAACAAGTTTCCCTTTCGGGTAGGCCAGAAGCCCCGGATGTGGGTGAGAAAATATAATAAGTGGCGAGCCAATCATCACTCGCAGCCAGTGACGCCAACCGTAGGGATTTATCCCTAGTTCTAGGGGTTTTCTATCTAGGAGGTAAAACTTTGAACACAAACAACGCATGAAGAAGAGGGCAAACATACAACACAAGCGCTCACTCACAACTGAATTTTTATTAGACGACAGAACCTACATATATACAAACATCACATCGGGCACGTCAGGAGTTCGAAGGTGTACACCCAAGGCACGTGTTCAGTGTCGGTTAACCAAATCGAATTCCTTGTCATGCAGTGATAGAGATGGTTGGCTGACACATATGGCAGCGTTCTTTGTGATGTGATATGCCTCCGAGGTTTCTCGCGTGGTGTGATGCGGGTGACGAAACAAAATTAGAGTGCTTTCAAACAGAGGTTTGCATTTACATGCCTGACAATGGGAGGCAAGATGAGAGGAAGGCGTGCGGTTCAATGAATTTCTATGTTCTCGAAGGCAGGTATTAATACATCGACCAGTCTGGCTGATGTACATGCGACCACGTGAAAAATGAATTTGGTACACCACACCTAAACAACATCTTACAAAAAGCATTCACATGTTTCTTACCACAATTTCCTCTTCTCGCTGCGGAACCCATCG
>JALIZH010023560.1:0-48166 GCA_030522465.1 Rhipicephalus appendiculatus | reverse complement strand
CTGCATCGCCATTGCTTGAATTCCAGAAAGAGAGTACACAATAGCACAGGCCCGAAAGCCAGCGGAGGCAGCGCACTCCGCTAGGCAAATATCGACGTCGCAGGTCTCCCTCCAGTTCCTCACCAGTCTCAAGATCAAACCATGGTTCTGTCACGAAGGCAAAACCAGAAAAGCAGCAAGCGGTCTCTCCTCTATCGAAAAAGTGGGACAAGCGCAAGAACTCTCTGCCACAGAAGCGCCACTACCGCTCTCAGGACCAGGATGAGTCAGCAAGCAGCTCAGACGTGAGCCCAGCTGCCCGAAGGCCACCTGGTGATAAGTCTGGAGGAGCCAAACTAAGGCGGGGTTGCCGCAGACGAAGCGGCTCAGCATCATCGGAAAGACATTAGCCACGGCCAAGACCTCCACGTGGCATGTCTTCCACTAGCCAATCGCCTAGGCTCCGTCATGGACATCCGAAGAGCGTCTCCACTCCCTCCACGTTATGAGAGGCGTCGAATGCCTTCAAGGCTTTTTCCTGTAGTGAGCGTGGACACCAAGTTAGATCAAGGGACTTAGTCATCCGGACAGAGGCGGAATGTGAGTGACGTGCTAGGCACGGTGCGTCAGAACTGCGACAGCTGGATCAAGTGTCCAGTGCAGTAACTAGCCATGCAGCCAGCAACTTTGTGTTCGCCTTCCGGGATTCGATGACGCGTCGCAGTTCCTTGTGTTGGGCAGTTGAGCCATAGATACTGACGCGTGAAGATGTCGCCTTACGATGAGTATATCCTAAACTGGTTCCATTAAATACTTTCTTTACCATGCTGCGAGTCTTCGTGTGCCCAGCCCAAGCCTGAGCTCGGAGCGAACAACACGAGTTCGCTGCGAGCTCGCACTACGGTGGTCAAGCATGACAGGAAGACTGCCTGCGGTCTGCGCTTAAGCGACGTTGACAAAAACTGCCACAAGATTGCGCATGGCGTCACAAACGCATTTGCAGCGATCTCGAAAGGAACGCCGTGCGCGAACGCATAAGCGCCGCCACTCAGTGAACATTCGAACAGTGCAGCGACGTCAGCGTGATTGTCGTGCTATCTTTTTGCCAACTGAATATCGCGTGTTTATCGGCCTTTGTCCTTTATCGGGAAGTTTTAGGGGCGAAGCTCCTCAGGGTGTGGGTCGTTCCCTCCTCTCTAGTAGTTGTAGTAGTATGTATGTAGCCACCTCTAGTTTATGAATTGCTGAATAGATGGCGTTGCGTGTATATGTCCTTGGCAATAATATCACTAGATGGCGTTGCATGTATATGTCCTTGGAAATAATATCACTAGATGGCGTTAGTGGTATTTCGTACACGTTCATGATTAAAGATGATAGATGGCGCTGTTAAAGCGGAGGGCTCGGAAAGCTGCTGCAGCGCACGCTCACCGACAGGACCCGCTCCTACGCCCCCCCCCACCCCCCTCTATCGTCTCGCGACGCCGACGCAGGCAGCGTCTGCTAGCACGTTTCTTGATTGAAGAAAAAAACGACTGCTCGCGCTGCGCAACCGTTCACTGGCCACCCCCCATATATATGCCCCGCATTTTGACCTCCAAGGTAGTGCCGGTGTGAGATTTCTCCTGTGCGTGATGAAACAACAACAATTCACCGCGTACATGTAAAATTAAAGTGAGCTGCAAGTCGCCATGAATATACAGTGTTTCTCAGGTCTTTACATGATGATCGACTGGGCAAGATTTATGGAGGATTCACGGTTTACCGATGTACCTCCGGGGGTTTCGCCCACTCATCATCATTCACTCCGTGGATATGCTGTGATTTTTTTTTTTGTCACACTGCAGCAAGGAAATTTCCACTCTCGAAGGTAACGAGGGCGCGCACGCTGCACCGTCGTGCAGCTCGTTTTGCGGTGCAGCGGTGAAAACCCCTGGCCATTCGACTAACTATGCCACGACTTTTTTCTTTTGTTTATTTCCTGTTCTGTTTTTGTTTACTTATTGATGTATTTATTTATTTTTTGGACCTTGCGCTATCACGTGATTGTTGAGAGAGTGTGAGCATGAGACATTAAAGGTTTCCACCTTAATAAATGGACAGGTTTCTGTTACTTAGAATACTCGTCTGAAGATTATTCTTCAGTAACTAATCGGTTAAAAGAATGTCTCCAGAAACAAGCGAATAGCAAGATTTCTCGCCGCAAATGCCACCTGGGGCGCTTGCTTAATGGCGGAAACGCGGTTGTGAGTGGAACATCGTGAGTGCGGTGAAATTGAATGGGTGACATCGTAGCCACGTAGAGAACTAAGCTTCACTTCTTCGTGCGTTCGTGTAGTCTGTGATTGAGCTCATAGATAAATCGTGCTGGTCCCTGGCTTTGCGGCGTGAGCACTGCTGTTCAACAAGAGCAAGTGCGGCGGGCAGACCCGATCATTGTCGTGGGCGTCTGTCAATCAACTGATTGACAGTGAACTTAGTTACAAACTCGTTGATTCTGAGAAGCGCCTTGTTCAATTCGTGAGTGCCATAGTACCGATGTAAATGTCAAGCGTTTATTGGTGTGGATGCTAAGCAGCAGCTGCTTTGCATATAAAATAGGTGGGCCAGCTTGCACTACATGTCCAAGGTTGGAACCATTATAGGAGATTGTGATGACGTAGCTTCTTCCAGCTCTTTACGTGACTCACCGTCTCCACAGTTTGTTCGGTCTGCTTCGTAGTGAAAACCGCGTCATGTCGGCCTCAATTTTGATGCTATTAATTATGTCGTAATTACCGAGACCTTAATTAACCTAATATTGAATATTTCTGCCTTAAATGGTATTGCTGTAATTATGAAGATGAGAATTGACTCAGGCTGCACGAGGGAGACCTTAATTAGCACAGAGCTGCTGAGCATAATCCCAATGAGCACGTTACTAATTACCATGATTTTAATAAGTAATGCTCGAATTAACTTGGTTTTATTATTCAGGACGTAACGCCGTGCTCTGTGAATGTTCCTACTCGTCATACTTAATAGAAATTCTAAGCTTGTGGTTACACGCATGTACACAAGACACAGCGGTCACAGGGACACATTCCTTGGTGTTCACGCTGATAAACCGCAAAGTTGGTATGTTTGAAGTATTCTATTCAATGCGTGAACTAGGCTAGGAAAGCGAGATGACGAAGCTGACAGCGCGAGTGGCGAGCAGTGAAGGTACGTGTGACGTGAGCCGGACGTCAGTAGGTACGAAAAATTCTGGAACTTGGACGGAGGAACCGTAATGTCTCTTTGTAAAGTAGGTAGCGTGTCGCTCCCATCTGAAGATGATAAATTGGTGCGCACTGTTGCCGAGCGTACGAAACAGCGAGACATATCCTCATGTATTCTTTAGCAAGTGGTACTGGCTTTCATGGCTATAGAGGAAACCTCCCACTACAAGGCTGGTGATAGCAGTCTGCCAAGTATGGCGCAGAAGGATGATTTGGTAAGTTTCGTTTTAGGCGCTTCGATGGCTTGATCTAGAGTAGTTCCGATGCATTGTGGTCGACTCGTACTTCAATGTGGAAGGCAGAGATTCCAGGAGGCTGCAGAAGCATAGATGTTACTAGGATGAATAATTGTTGGACATTAATGCACTAAAACCACGATACAATAATTTTTATAATGAGGGACGCCGTAGTGGAGGGCTCCGGAGACTTTGACTACCTGGGGTTCTAACGTGCACCCAAATCTACGTACATGGGCCTCAAGCATTTCCGCCTTGAAAATACGAGGATGGAGTGGCAAGAGATATTGACAAACCACTGACTATGCTCCCTAAGAAAAAACTGTCAACGGAACGCCATGGCACCCTGACTCCCTTCGGTTATCCGTTCAACCCCCCTTTGGAAGGTAGATTCAGGAAATGAGAGTAAATTTTTCTGCAGGAGACAGTGGACTCTTGTGCAGCGCGTTTCAGTTGGCTTTCGTGTTGAACACACAGCCTTATACTCCGTATACTTCACACGGCTGGCGTTCGTGTTCGCTATGTGCCGTGGCGCCACAGCTTCCGGTTGGCGCGATGGCGGTGACGGCGCCCTATGACCTCATCTCTCAGTCTCTTCTGCCACATGGTGTGCATTGTGTTTCTTACAGTTTTGTGTTCAGAAAACTTGCGCGTCTGGTTTCGGTTGCCCTGTGCTGGAAGTGACACTTGGATGGGTGCAGATTCGTGAAGCGGCGGATAAGGACAACGTACGCCTGGCAAATGACAGTCTAACGTTTTTGTTGCAATTAATTATAATCCTTTAGCAGGGCGTCTGCAGCAGCTCTGCGCAAGCAGCCTTCCAGCAATTTCCAAAGACAGCCTGCGTCCGTGGGGCTGTTGAGGACGCCTTATTAACACAGTTTATTAGCGATTTGAGACCACTGTATGCGCTGTTGTAGAAGCTTTCGCAATGAAGGATGCATTAAATTATGAAGGGTGATGGTCTGCGGATTGCAGATTGTGTCCGCCCTTCTAATACACAAGACGTCGCTTTCCAACGCGCTTTCTTGTAAGTCATAATAACATCGATATTGAGGGTGAAAGCATACGTCCACAAGTGGAATGTCAGAAAAAAAGTCAGTTTGCAGGCAGAAGACGTAGACGCACTTAAGATATGTTGGTTTTTTCTTACATTAAAGACGGTAGCTTGAGCAACATATATAGTGCGATGCTTCCAGAACATATACGGCATACGGTTAAGGCCATCGAGAGGGCCCGGGACATGGCCGTGGAGTTTAACCTCCCCGTCCCGCCGTGGGAGTGGCCCACCGGTGTCACCTCCTAAGGGGGGTCGAGCGCCGCCTCCGGATACCAATAAAGTTCTTTGCCTGCCTACCTGCGGTTAAATAGGACATGTTTTCGCGTGGAAGGTGAAAAGCTCTAGATCACAATATACATGGCGCGTTGCTGGGGCCGCCAACATCCCCCCTTCACCTCGTTTCGATTTGCTGTTGTCGTGGGTTTCCTGCATCTGCGATGACGTTTAGCGTTGCAATAGCATACAGTGAGTGTACGTGGCTGTCAGAGCTATGTACAGTAATTCTAGCATACGACATGTGAGATCTCAGCGTAGATGGCATCCACGCGCGTTGATTATAGTTCGGGCATTCGCACTTCCGTATTGAAAATCATGGGTTAGTGGATGCGGGAATCGTTAGTAGATATGATGTAAACAATAGTGGACAAGGTGGAATGAATAGTGGATGTGGAGGAAATGATAGTGGACAAGCTGGAAGCTGCACTGGTCAGAATGTGTGATGGTGAAGATAGTGGCAAAAATGGTGGCTGATGGTGGTGGGGATGGTGGCGAAGCCTTTTGATGTTAAAAATGGTCAATGATGGGGAAAGTAGAAAATGATGGCTGATAGTCGCGATGAAAACATGTTTTAGTGGACGGCTTGGTGAACAAGTGGATGACGGTGGCATGATGGAAGCTTGGTGGATGATGGTGGCATGAGGGAAGTGCACGGGGTAGTATGAGAAGTCACTGTGATTTCTAATGTTTATCTCTCCAATGTGCAGGAAAATATATTTACAGAGCAAAGAAGCCAACACATATCATTACGCTTCCTAGCAGGCTTTCATTATTAATGCGACGTCAATAACCATCTCAATTTTTGTGGATCACAGCGGCAGTGAATTCTTACCGCTCGTGCACGTACTTATATCAGTGTGACATCCGCGATGTGTTGCTGTATTGCGATGTTTACACGTCTTGAGGTGTTGATGTCAACAGCGAGAGTAACTGTGTAACATCGCCGCAAAGTTGTCAAGAAGTAAATGAGCTCTGGCTTCGCAAGTGCCCATCCCGATGAGTGTATAGACCCCAAAACAGCCGCCGTGTTAATCGCCACACACTAAACAAAAATATCTAGAAAAAGGAGTAAAATGCTTTTCCTTTCATGGTTTTCTTTTTTGTTCACTACGTATCAGCGGAGGTAAAAATTTACTGTCATGTAACTGAGCTTGTGAACGTAGAAACGGTAGTGATCATTTAGCCCGCCAAGGTTTTCAGCGAGTATCGTTAGAGTAATTGTTTCCTGTCTTTACAAAGCTTTTTCCGTTATTTCTGAGCGTTATTTCTCTGTCCAGAGTTTCTTGTGGCTGACGTGGTACTATTTACCGCCGTAGAGAAGTTTTCGCGCCTCTTTCTGTAGGTAAGGCAAAAAAATAAGGGGTGCGATTACACCGCGACCTGTTGAATCTTAAATGAAGTCAACATCGAGGGATGCAGTATCAATGACACATACAGAGATAAACATACACACTAACACAAACAACCACTGCAGAGTAAAACACCAAACAATGCGACTCCTCGTGCTTTTTTGTGCTTTATTACGCATATTTCATGTCACAAATATACACATTCAACACACACAAAAAGATGAAAAAAAAACATGCATAAAAAGGACGGTACTATTTAGAAAGGACAACCTTTCGACGATTTAAAACCGTTTCAATGAAACTAGGTCACTAATATGGACATTCCTACTGGTGCTTCTTTCTGAACTCGACAAATTTCGGTTATATAGACTGCATATTCAATAAACTAATCTCTTTCGGAACGAACTTTTGGATCAGAACTTCGTACAACTATTCATGTTTTCCATATGCTGTGCATAAATACGGACACAACCATAACATAACCATGTCATACGGGAAATATGTTGTATCTCTAGGAAGGAAGCTAATACCGTAGGGAGTAATTGGTAGGCCTTTCTTAAAATCCCTTAAAGAATGTCCCATAAATATTCTGCATCTGAACTAGAGGTGTGCACGGGCTCCGGGTAGCCCGAAAGGCCGAGCCTGACCCGGCCTGCTCCGCGGCCCGGGCTCGGGTATGCGGACGTCTTCCCATCTCGCGCCCGGCCCGGGCTCGGGCCTACTTATCTCGGGCATCGGGTGGGTCGAGCCAGGTGCAAAGCCCGCATCAAACCAAAAATATAGACGTTGTGCCGGAAATGTTTTCTAGCACTTTGCGATGAGCACACAGATCACCTTTGTGATTTTTTAAACATGCAATCATCCTCCTGTCCTGCATCAGGGATACTAAACTTCTGGAAGAACGAGGAGTCTAATCAACTCCAAGCTTGCCATGCTTGCGAAAAGAAATATTAGCGATTCCGGCTACCAGTGCGAGCAGCGAACGGAACTTCAGTTCGACGGGATATGTGACGCAGGAGCGCCACACTTCACTGAAGTCCGAATCACTGCACAGCTTGTTATTTTTACACAACTTGTAATGTATGTATACACATTAACACGTGCCGTTTGCATATGTTAAATATGCAAACGATATGTTGAATAAAACGCCACATGAAAAAGTGGTATCTCGTATCCGCAGCAAACTTTCATGGAATCGGGCCGGACCGGGTGCGAGTTTGTGTTTTTGTGCGTCGGGCCGGGCCGGACGGGCTCGAAGCCCTTCAGGGTCGTGCTTGGGCTTGCCTTCGACGCAGTCAGTGGGCCCGGGCCGGGCTTGAAAATTAGGCCCGTGCACAGCTCTAAGCTGAACACTCCAAAAATATGTGTTCTATCGTTTATGGTTTGCATATTCTACTATTTATATTCTAGGGTACGAAGAGTCCTTTTTGCTCTAGCCAAGGCTTGACAGGAAGTGTGTTCCAATGAAGTTGAAAAAAAATGACTTAATTGGCACCATCACTGGCATCTTCCTCCACTCTTTTTACGACATTGCCTTCCGGATCCGATTGCATGGAGTGCGCGATAAAGTGTTACAGGTAACATAACCTCTAAGATCAATAGAATCTTTGTGCGACACTCCCACTCAAATATTCTGATAAAAATTTTTCCATCTCCCGCTAAAGGGAACCATGTGTGGATGCGATGCAGCGGGGAGATAATTAGCTTGAGCAGGAGGAATGTCGCCGCTCTTATTTCACAGCAGCGGTCCGGGCGCTCATCGCGGCGCTGCACATGAGAGAATGAGGCGCGCGCGCTCCGTCATTTTCATACCGCGGAACTACCATGCCGCCCCCAGCGGAGTATGCAGCTGTCACACTACATGTCGTTCGCGCCGCTCCGTAGATGATTCCTAGAGGAAAGGACGGGGGGGACCGTAGGATAGGAGAGAGAGGGGAGGGAGACGTGCATGCGCTGTGGGGCGCGGGAGCCGCTCCGTAGAGTAGAGGATTCCTAGAGGAGAGATGGGGAGAGGACGCGCATGCGCTGTGGGGATGTGGGACGCGGGCGCCGCTCCGTAGAGTAGATGATTCCTAGAGTAGAGGGAAGGGGGTGAGCGTAGGAGAGGATAGGGGAGGGGACGCGCATGCGCTGTGGGGGGAGGTGTGGGACGCGGGGCCCGCTCCGTAGAGTAGAGGATTCCTAGAGGAGAGAAAGGGGGGTGAGCGTAGGAGAGAGGGGGGGGAGGGGACGCGCATGCGCTGTGGTGGTGTGGGACGCGGGAAGGAGGGACGGACTAAGCCCCCCTCCATGCAAGCAAGATTAGGAAATGGGGTCAACCTGGGCGACAGACACCACCTGCCTAGCCATTGCTTAGCAGCCTCTCTGTGCTCTCGGCCATGACTTTGATGACTGTGGTAGGGTTGACGGCCTTCATAATACTACAGTGTTCTGGTTCGCATAATGGGTGCTTCCCTACTTCATGATTGTGGCCGGACGCGGGACGCGGGAGTGACGGACATAGCCCCGAGCATAAGATGCTTCGCATCTAAAAAACTTCCCCATCTCCCGCTAAAGGGGACCATGTGTGGATGCGAAGCAGTGGGGAGATGGTTAGCTTGAGCAGGAGAAACGTCGCCGCTCTCGTTTCGCGGCAGTGGCCTGGGCGGTCATCACGGCGCTGCACAGGAGAGAGAATGAGGCGCGCTCCGTCATTTTCGTACCGCGGAACTACCGTGGTGCCCCCCCATTGGAGTATGCAGCTGTCGCACCACCTGTAGCGCGCCGCTCCGTAAAGGATTCCTAGAGGAGAGAACGGGGGAACCGTTGGAGAGGAGAGAGGGGGACGCGCATGTGCTGTGGGGATGTCGGACGCGGGCGCCGCTCCGTAGAGTAGAGGATTCCTACAGCAGAGAAAGGGGCTGAGCGTAGGAGAAAGGGGAGAGCACTCGTTGCGCTGTGGGACGCGGGCGCCGCTCCGTCGAGTAGACGATTCCTAGAGTAGAGAAAGGGGTGAGTGTAGAGATAGGGGGGAGGGGACGCGCATCCGCTGTCGGGGTGTGGGAAGCGGGGCTGCACCGTAGAGTGGAGGATTCCAAGAGGAGAGAAAGGGGATGAGCTTAGGAGAGGAGAGAGGGGATGCGCATGCGCTGTGCGGGTGTAGGACGCGGGCGCCGCTCTGTAGAGTATTCCTAGAGGAGAGAAAGGAGGTGAGCGTAGGAGAGGAGAGAGAGAGGGGCGGAGATGCGCATGCGCTGTGGTGGTGTGGGACGCGGGAAGGAGGGACGGACTAAGTCCCCCCTCCCCAAACACATGCAAGCAAGATCAAGGAATGGAGTCAACCTGGGCGACACACACCGCCTGCCCTAGCCATTGCTAAGCAGGCTCTGTGTGCTCTCGGCCATGACTCTGGTGACTGTAGTGGTGGTTGACGGCCTTATATTGTACTACAGTGTTCTGTTTCGCATAGTGGGTGCTTCCCTACTTCATGAAAGTGGCCGGACGCGGGACGCGGGACGGACATAGCCCCGAGCATAAGATGCTTCGCCTCTGAAACCACACATTCCAGATGCCAATTGAAGCCTGCAACTAGACCAACTGTCCGTGGTTTTCATGCGTGGTGCGACTGCTAGCGCTGCACAACCGTACACCGTCCACCTAAGTAAGAATAGGCCCCGCATCTTGACCTGCCATGTAGCGCCTGTGGGAGACATATTTTGCGTTATTAAACAACAAATATTGAAAGCGTACGGGTGAAACTAAGGTGGGCTGCACGTTGCCGTGAGTCGCACCGACCTTTTTAGTATACACCGCCTGATTAAAAGCAATTATTAGCTTGCACTCCGTCGTGTTTGCCGCACCCCGCGTTAGCAGCGCTCATGAGCAACAGAACGGAAAGTTGGGCTAGTTGGTTTCGATTCAAAACGTATGGAATTTTACAGCGAGCGCAGACTACAGTTCGAAAGATGAAGAAGCACACACGGACAGCGCTGATTCTCCACTCAAAGTTTTTTAGATGTGAAGCATCTTACGTCGGAGCTTAATCCGGTGGTGGTGTCGGCGTGCTCTCCCTTACTGCGCATGCGCAAACCCCTTCAAAAAAAAAGTAAAAATAAAAAACCTCCTCTCCCCCTCTCTCTCCTCTAGGCATCCCTCCCCGCGGCAACCACACCCTCACTGCGCATGCGCCTCCCCTCCTCTCTCCCCTCCTATGCTCCGCCCTCTCTCCTCTAGGCATCCCCTGCCCGCGCTCCCACTGCGCATGCGCGTCACCCCTCTCCTACGCTCCCCCCTCTCTCCTCTAGGCATCCCTGCCCACAGCGTCCACACCCCACTGCGCATGCGCGTCCCCCCTCTCTCTCCTCTCCTACGCTCCCCCCCCTCTCTCACCTCGCGACGCAGACGCAGGCAGCGTCTGCTAGCGAGTTTCTTGGTTGAAAAAACCGACTGCTCGCGCTGCACAACCGTTCATTGGCCATCCCGTATATATGGCAATGGATCTTGACCTCAAGGTGGTGCCGGTGGGAGATTTCTCCCTGTGCGTTGTTGAACAATAAAAATTCGCAGTGTGCGCGTTATCTAAAAGCGCACTGCGGGTCTCTGTGTCCAGTCGGAGTCTTCTGTCTCTCATTGCCCATTAGCGGCGATTGGCATGTTCCAGTAGGAAACACCGCTCCGTCACTGCGTGCTTTGCGCCTCCTCAGTTTTCTCTCCTGCGCAACGCTGCGATAGCGCCAGCGTCAACGCCGTCGCCAGTGTAAGCGTTAGCGCCCGCTGCTTCACATCTACACATGGTTCCCTTTAGCGGGAGATGGTGTAATTTTTTGCGTACGATACATGCATGGCTGGGTTCCGCAATGCGCAAAGGAAAATAATTATGAGCAATAGAAAGGGGCACAAGAAGTACCACGATCGATTTATCGTCTGTGCGTGACTTTCAGAAATTCAATTTTTCTTTCACTTAAAGACATAGAAGGCTGGCTGATGCAGTTCGCTTTATTTTTTCTTAACGTAGAAACGTCCTGATTACTTGTGCTACAAAAGTAATGTACCCAATTCCTCTGTGATGTGGCAATAGTTACATTGAGGAGAGTAGGAGATGCGTAAATGTTTAATTACACGAGCACCAGAAGAAGTGCGGGAAGAATGACCCCTTATCAAGATTGGTTGCTCATTGCACACAGCATCAATGCAAGCCGCTGCTTAAGAAAACGGAAGGGATAGATAAGCACAGTCACATGAACAAAAAGTAATCCTAGAGACGCACCATATTAGCAAAGATGCAGCGAAGGGAATCAGCGAGTCTTCTATCTCCTTAAGTGATAAAGAGATTCCCGAAGTCGCGCACAGGCAGTAAATAGAATGCGGTGCTTTGTGGTTATTTTCTATTGCTCATAATTATTTTCCTTTGTACATGCGGGTACACACTCCTTCATGTATCGTATGCAATGAACCTTCATTTGACAGTCAGCGCTGTCCGTATGTGCTTCTTGGTCTTTCGTTCTGTATTCTGCGATCTACAATTCCATACGTGATGAACAAGTCCGCAAAATGTACTGACGCACACATAAACCATGGCCGCTCAGTAATTATTCTTTGAACGGCAGTGTACAAATACATTAGCAGCACATACTTAGGAACGCTGGAGAAGAAAAGCGGCGCCGCGCTTGTACCAGCATCTTACCGGCGGCGTCGCTAGGCATTTTCGAGGACCAAGGCTATGCGATGAACGACAGCCGGGGATCGCTGTGTGCCGTGCAATTTTCGTCGTCGTTATTTTATACACAAATTGAAGACGGGTGTCGGCTATTTGCGGTTTCTTACGGTGCAATGTACCTAGAACGAACGAGACGGCTCGCCGTACGGGTTTTCAACGTGCCCGTACTCGCACTGCATCGGCGGTCACACGTTGTTTCCGTCTGCCTCGTATCGGTGCTGGTGTTTGGGTTGGTGTACGGCGATTGCCGCAGGGTGCAAAAGAGACAATAAGGACTGTACTTGACTCCAGCAGACATTATATTCAGTGAAACAAAATTTATACGACGCTTGTTTACCTGCTCCGGCGATGCAATAACACCGTCGACGTAGCATACCCTATTTCTGATCGCCTAACGATTGTAGCCAGTGACTCTCCAGAAAGCAAACGCGGTTGATCACACCGGCTTGCTTTTGTTACCACTGGCAGTGTTCTTCGCCACTATTCACCATTTGACAAAGAAGCAAGGTATACGCGGCGACCACTTTCGGAGGCTTGCGCTCCTATAAGGAACAAGCGCTCGCCAGATGGCGCGCCTGCAATTTTCACGACGCGCCGCCCTGCCGAGCTGCCTGAGAAATATTTAGTAGTGCTTCAGCCATCGTGAGATGTGCTGAACGTCATTCGACACTACCATGGTTTTTCTCGATGTGTGTCGTTTTGTAGGTTCTTTGGAATGCGCAAGGGCAGCGAAGATCGGCACACTTCGCTGCACTGTGGCGCCGCGGGCGAGCAGCCGGAGGCCACCAATTATTCACCGCTACGGTGTCAGCGATGTGGTGTGTGTGGTGGGGTACCTTCGCGAGAGTGTGCTGTCGAATAGGATGGAAGCTGTCCGATGCACAATATGTCTTTGACGTGGAAGTAACTGTTTTTCGCAGAGACAGCGATTTTCACCATTCGGCGAAGTGACGAGCAGCGTAAAACGTCAGCTTACAGGTGTGTTCAAATTGCGCTAGCGCAGCTCGACGCCGTATGCGGAATGCTCGTGATGCGCCCGTTTGAAGTCAATTTAGAATCTTAGGGAGCACTGTAACATTCGGCCTACTAACAGTGGTTTAGAGCTGGCAGATCAAATAGGCGTAGTCGGTACTCACAGCTCTTGCACTATATTACGGATGCTGTGTCGCTACACGCTTTCTTTACGGTATGTTCAATGGCTAGCATGGGCCCATAAAATGCAAGTATCGCATTCTTTTAAACAAATTACACCATCTCCCGCTAAAGGGAACCATGTGTAGATGCGAAGCAGCGGGCGCTAACGCTTACACTGGCGGCGGCATTGACGATGGCGCTCATCGCAGCGTTGCGCAGGATAGAAACCTGGGGAGGCGCAAAGCACGCAGTGATGGACCGGTGTTTCCTACTGGAGCATGCCAATCGCTGCTAATGGGCAATGAGACACAGAGGACTCCGACTGGACACAGACACCCGCAGTCCGCTTTTAGTCAACGCGCACGCTGCGAATTTTCATTGTTCAAGTACGCACAGGAGAAATCTCCCACCGGCACTACCTTGCAGGTCAAGATCCAGTGCCTATATATACGGGGTGGCCAGTGAACGGTTGTGCAGCGCGAGCAGCCGTTTTTTTAGATTAGAAGCATCTTATGCTCGGGGCTCTGTCCGTCCCTCCCGCATCCCGCGTCGGCCGTCCCGCGTCCCGCGTCCGGCCACTTTCATGAAGTAGGGAAACACCCATCATGCCAACCAGAACACTGTAGTAATATTGTTACGGGGGGAATCTCTTTACTAGCGACGTAGATTGCATGACGAGCATAAATGACAAGTGGTAATATGGAAATCATGACATGTCATGCGCAACATGACTTGCATGCCATGCTCATACCACTATCGTGGCCGTTTCGCTAGCTTGATATAAACAAATTTGGTATTGAGTGACGTGACTGTATGACGAACATAAATAATAAGTGGTATTAGGTAAATCATGACATGTCGTGTTCAACATGACGGGCATGCCACGCTCATGGCGCGCTCACAGTCGTTTCGCTAGCTTGATATACACCTAAATTGGTATTGCGGGACGTGACTGTATAGCGAACACACAAGTGGCAGGTGGTAACATGACAATCTTGGCATGCATGTCATCTACAATGCCATTTACATGCCACGCTCACGGTGCGCTTGCGTCCAGTTCGCTAGCTTGATATAAACCAAAATCGGTATTATGTGACGGGACTGTATGACGAACAAAAATGACAGGTCCTAAGGTGTAAGTCGTGACATGCATAGTATGTACAGCATGATTTGCTCCTTGCTGACTCCTTCGCATTACATCGATTCCCACAGTGCGTGGGATCTGCCGGTTTTTTTTTCAATCAAGAAACTTGCTAGCAGAGGCTGCCTGCGTCGGCGTTGCGAGGCGAGAGAGGGGGGGAGCGTACGAATGTTTTTTCAGCGGTCTAGGAGATAGTGCGAGGGGGATTGGTCAGAAGGGGCGCGGGAATTGTTTTTCGGAATGGAGGGTCTGGGCGCTGCGCAGCGCTGTATTATTCGGAAAATGATATCGCCGCGGTCGACTGTACGAATTGCCGAGCTTGTTTGGGGGTGCAAAAAAAAATGCCAGAGCCTGTTTACTGGCTCTTAAGCAGCCAATTCCCGATGGTTGATTCTACGTAAGATCGTAAAACTTCGTATATTTGATGGAGAGCATCAAGTTGGGCTAGTTGGTTGATGTTCATTCTTGAAAGGTTTTTAACTGCGCTTAACAGACAAGGACACAGAAAGAGTGGGAACAGTACATGCGCAGACTCACAACTAAACTTTATTAAGTGAAGAATGACATATATACATGAAGATGAAAAGAAACAATGAGCTCATTGGCAGGAGCTAGTCACGTGATCGCTTCAATAACAGTGTCACACTCTAGAGTCAAGATACTGCACTTCACCGTCATCAAGCTGCAGCCGACGGAACACTAACACACCCCCTTGTTTTTTCAATCGCGTAAGCCTCATAAAGCTCCCGTGTGTTGCGGTCCCTATGACGGTACAGAATCCTGGTTCTATCCAGAGGTGGGTGGCACGCCTTCTTCGTCTCTTTTTCACAATCCCTGCAGTGCTTAGCCACATGGGAATACACATCAGATAAACAATTCTTCGAATGTTCTTTTAAACGTATATTTATGCATCGGCCCGTTTGACCGATATACACATAACCACAGGTGAAAGGGAATTCATACACTACTGCACAAGCACAGGGAACATAACTAGTTCTGTGATCAACATGGCAAACAAATGTACTATTGCTAGGTGTCTTGTCAATTTTGCCCATTACACGTGCACAAAGACGGGCCACTTTTTTTTTTGGGGGGGGGGGGGGGGGCGGAAAACACAACCTGTACACCATAACGTCCCGCAACGATATACACATAACCACAGGTGAATTCCCTTTCACCTGTGGTTATGTGTATATCGGTCAAACAGGCCGATGCATAAATATACGTTTAAAAGAACATTCGAATAATTTATTTGATGTGTATTCCCATGTGGCTAAGCACTGCAGGGATTGTGAAAAAGAGACGAAGAAGGCGTGCCACCCACTTCTGGATAGAACACGCGTTCAGCCGACAGAGACCTCTGTCGAAAGTGGGGGGGAACGGGCACAGCCCCCCAAACTTTCTCAGTGGAGGGGGAGGGGGGTTTCGCGGCCCGCTTGCCCCCCCCCCCCCCCCCCGGCAGAGACGCCTATGGTTCCAGCCACTGCTTTGCAATATTAGGGTATTAAACTTGTGGGACTAGCTGGTAGCTCGTCATACTGTATAATCCCTTGGTAACTTGGTAATCCCTCGAACTTGGTAATCCCTCGAACAGTGGCGTAGCCAGGGGTGGCACACTGGGCACGTGCTCCCCCCCCCCGAAATTTTTTTTCGCCATGGCATACATAGCGAAAAATGGCTATTTCAAGGAGGTGCCCCCCCCCCCCCAAAAAAAAATTTCTGGCTACGCCCCTGCCCTCGAAACACTCACACATTCACTGTGTGAGTGTGTAGTATTTGTTTCTTGAGGGTAAGCGTGTGTGAATGTGTGAGTGTTTCGAGGGATCGCAGTATTACTTTATCCGTAACGGTTCACCCGGACTGGTTCAGAGCAGCAGAAAAAAAACGCAAGTAGCGACATGTTCGTTATTCATTACGTACATAGACAAGACGAAAGGCTGTAATCACGTTTCACGATCTGCTCATCTCCCGGCCTAAAATATTTGTTCGTAGCATATTCGTGATTCTGTGGCATCTTTCCAAATTTTCTTCTCCGACATACTTGTGCAGCCCCAGAGAATTCCAACCACTTCCACACCCTGAAAACTGTCGCAAGGCCAAGCCGTCGTCTTTTGAGTCGGGTATAACTGCTTGCTCCCAAGGTTCCTCAAAGGTTTCATTGAAGATCTTGTTTCTCTCTTTATTCTAAGCCATATGGATACTGCGTGATATGGTCAATCGCGGCTGTGCTTGGACCCAGCGGTAGCTTTGCAGCGCAGCCGTCACCCATTTCACCCACAGACTCGCCCAAAACGTGTACTGATATCAGGCCTGCGTTGTCAGGCAGCAGCCTCGTACTGACATAGTGCATGTTACCCGGCTCAAGCGATATCATTCGCCTGCCTCCTGATTAGCACCGGGTCGGTGCTCCAGCCGACGGGAAATTATGTAACGGGCTGAAGAGGACGACGAGGAGGATTGGGAAGAAGACGACGAGGACAGACCCTGCGAGCTGAGCGCCATCTTGTCAGCCACTGAATTTATTGTGTGTCGATAGTAAAGAGTTTCTCCCCGTAACAATATTACTACAGTGTTCTGGTTGGCATGATGGGTGTTTCCCTACTTCATGAATGTGGCCGGACGCGGGACGCGGGACGCGGGACGGCCGACGCGGGACGCGGGAGGGACGGACAGAGCCCCGAGCATAAGATGCTTCTAATCTAAAAAAAGCCCCCCACCTCCCCGAAGGGAATCGTGAGGAAATGCGAATGCATTTCGCGCGCGCTTCACACCATTTATATATGGTGGTTGTGGTTTGAAGAAGGAAAAGGCGCCTAATTTCTGCAGCCCGGTCGGGAGCACGGCGCAGCGCCTTTTTTTGCTTTCTTGTTTTTTTAATTTTTTTTTATTTATTTTTTTTAATTTTTTTTTTTCATATATAGCTCCGCCGCAGACCGCTTTTAGTTAACGCGCACGCTGCGAATTTTTATAGTTCAACAACGCACAGGAGAAATCTCCCACCGGCACCACCTTGGAGGTCAAGATTCATTGCCATATGTACGGGGTGGCCAGTGAACGGTTGTGCAGCGCGAGCAGTCGGTTTTTTTCAACCAAGAAACTCGCTAGCAGACGCTGCCTGTGTCGGCGTCGCCAGGCGAGAGAGGGAGAGGGGGGAGCGTAGGAGAGGAGAGAGAGGTGGGGTGCGCATGCGCAGTGGGAGTGTGGACGCTGCGGGCAGAGATGCCTAGAGAAGAGAGGGGGGAGCGTAGGAGAGAAGAAGAGGTGGGACGCGCATGCGCAGTGGGGAGTGTGGACGGCGCGGGCAGGGATGCCTAGAGGAGAGAGGGGGGAGCGTAGCAGGGGGAGAGAGGAGGGGAGGCGCATGCGCAGTGAGGGGGTGTGGTTGCCGCGGGGAGGGATGCCTAGGGGGAGAGAGAGGGAGAGAGGAGGTATTTTATCTTTATTTTTTTTTTTGAAAGGGTTTGCGCATGCGCAGTAAGGGCGGTCACGCCGTACACCACCACCACCGGATTAAGCTTCGCCATAAGATGCTTCACATCTAACACCTGCCGGCGCGCACACCTCCTCAACCTATCCTCCTCCTCCTCCTCCTCCGCGGACAACGCCAACGCCGCACAACGCCAACGCCGGATGTCTGACATAGCCCGACTATGAAATGCATTCGCATTTAAAAAACGGCTGCTCGCGCTGCACAACCGTTCACTGGCCACCCCGTATATATAGGCACTGGATCTTGACCTGCAAGGTAGTGCCGGTGGGAGATTTCCCCCTGTGCGTTGTTCAACAATAAAAAAATTGGCAGCGTGCGCGTTAACTGAAAGCGGACTGCGGGTCTCTGTGTCCAATTGGAGTCTTCTATCTCTCATTGCCCATTAGCAGCGATCGGCATGTTCCAGTAAGAAACACCGGTCCATCACTGCGTGCTTCGCGCATCCCCAGGTTTCTCTCCTGCGCAACGCCGAGAGGAGCGCCCGCGTCAACGCCGCCGCCAGTGTAAGCATCAGCGCCCGCTGCTTCGCATTTACACATGGTTCCCTTTAGCGGGAGGTGGTGTAATTTTTTTTAGATGTGAAGCATCTGATGGCGAAGCTTAATCCGGTGGTGGTGGTGTGCGGCGTGACCACCCATACTGCGCATGCGCAAACCCTTTCAAAAAAAAAATAAGAAACCTCCTCTCCCCTCTCTCTCCTCTAGGCATCCCTCCCCGCGGCAACCACACCCTCACTGCACATGCGCCTCCCCCTCCTCTCTCCCCTCCTACGCTACCCCTCTCCACTCTAGGCATCCCTCCCCGCAGCGTCTACACACCCACTGCGCATGCGCGTCCCCCCTCTCTCTCTCTCCTCTCCTACGCTCCCCCCCTCTCGCCTCGCGACCCCGACGCAGGCAGCGTCTGCTAGCGAGTTTCTTGTTTGAAAAAACCGACTGCTCGCACTGCACAACCGTTCACTGGCCACCCCGTATATATGGCAATGGATCTTGACCTCCAAGGTGGTGCCGGTGGGAAATTTTCCTGTGCGTTGTTGAACAATAAATTCCATATTATTGCATATTATTCCCAGTATACTGTAGTAGCCGCTACTATTTTTTTCGTTAATGTGAATTAATTAGTTAGTCATAATTAAATTCATAACTCCGAAAATACTCACCTAAATATCAAAGTGTCAATGAGGCAAATGTGGCCGCGTTGAAATGACATCTATCTGTGCTACTTTCAACAATGTACTAATTGCGTGCTGATTTTTTCCTTTCGGATTCGATTGTTGCTTCATGCATGGCCTCCGAGGTCGCGCGCCGGCGCACAATCTTGGTTTCTTGGTTGAAAAAAGACTGCTCGCGCTACACAACCCTTCACTGGCCACCCTGTATATATGGCACTGGATCTTGACCTGCAAGGTAGTGCCGGTATGAGATTTCTCCTTAGCGTTGTTGAACAATAAAAATTAGCAGCGTGCGCGTTAACTAAAAGCGGACTGTGGGTCTCTGTGTCCAGTCGGAGTCGTTTGTCTCTCATTGCCCATTAGCAGCGATTGGCATGTTCCAGTAGGAAACACCGGTTCATCGCTGCGTGCTTTGCGCCTCCCCAGGTTTCTCTCCTGCGCAACGCTGCGATGAGCGCCAGCGTCAACGCCGCCGCCAGTGTAAGCTTTAGCGCCCGCGGCTTTCGCATCCACACATGGTTCCCTTTAGCGGGAGCTGGTGTAATATTTTTGCTCATGCAGCCTTTGCGTGGTCACATAAAGCGCACAAACTGGTGACATTGCGTTGTCACCTGCTAAATTTGCACAGGCTAAATTGCACACGGACAATTTACAAGCAGAGCAGACACAATCAGCCCAATTACAATCAGCCCAATTACAATCAGACCAGTCACAATCATACCAGTTACAATCATACCAGTTACAATCAGACCAGTTGCATGCAGGCCCAAATTACGTATTCCCTTAGACCGTCAGACCGTTGAATTTTCGTCTGGGTCGCGCTTGTGCCAGACGTTCTGAACATAATCGCTTCAAGGTAGCATCGGAGGAGACGCAGAAGGCTGGGCTGTTCACGGGCGCATTGCTTCAAACAGGGGACATGACGGCAGCTTAGGTCAGTGGTGCAGCCTCAAGTAGACATGGTTGGGTCAAATGTGCCGGCCCGGCAAGTTGCTCGCGGACAGCATTCTTGATGGGGGCAGCCAGAGGTGCGTTAGGTTGTAAAGGTTGACCGCTCAGAGGAAGCATAGTAGGTTGCCGTGCAACCTGCTCGCGAATATAGTCCTTGATTTGGCTAGAACGATGTATCGGGTGACTGGTGGGAGGCAAGCGTGAGGCTCGAGAGTGGCTCAGCAGCTGCGACTGATCTGCGCGCAAGGACCCGTTGTCGACGCAGCTCATCGAAGCTCGGTCAAAGAGTAACGACGTCCGCGACAGAAGCAGGGTTGCACTCTAGCAGCATCTGGAATGCCTCGTCCTTGGTGCATTTTAAGATGTGTTTGACTTTCTCCTCTTCGCTTATTGAGGCATTGACGCGGGAGCAAATATTTACATCATTGATGTAGCTCGTATACGTCTCACCGGGCTGTTCAGCGCGCAGGCATAGACGTTGTTCAGCGCGCAGATTTCTTATGATCGGGTGGCCGAAGACTTCTGCGATGACTCTCGGGAAGTCTTGTGCGATGACGTCGCAAACCTCTGGTTTTCTCAATCACGAGCTCGCGCTCGTGATTGTGAAACCAGAGGTTGGCGACGTCAGAAAGATAGAAGATGTTGAGACGGAGCTTCGCTAGCTCAACCGAGTTGTTAGACTCACTGACGCGCTCACAGCTGGTAAGCCAATCATCCACGTCAGCCACGCCTGTTCTGGTAAATGGTGGGAGGGTCATGGTACCTACCGGTGGATGGCGCCGCTTGAGCTGTGAGCCAAGGCGGTGTCAGGCTGAACGTCGCTAGTGTCGTTCATTGCACTGGTTCAAGCAGGTCGCAACGTTTCGTTAAAAAGCTCTTGGTTGAGTTCAGGGATGGCAGCAACCTCCATTAAATGTCGCATGACAATTTATTGAGAAAAACTCACAGTTTCGTCACTAGGGCGAAGCAATGACTGAGATAGCAAGAAATTAGTTTGTCACTCGAAGAATGACAACCAGCTCGATACTTGCAACGCGCCGCCACAGCACAAATAAGGACGCTCGAAAAGGACGCATAGGTATACACAGGACAAGCGTGAACTAACAACTGTAGCAGTTGTTACGTGTTTGCATTCCAGCTACGCGCTGCGAGTGTCCACAATGCTGAAGCCGACGCTATTGTTGTTCTTGCCTCTGATATAGCTCATACCCACTCACGGGGATTGGTCAAGGATTGATTATATGATTGTATGACATTTCGACGCTGTTTGATACTTCTTTTTCCTTTTAAACTGCGGCAAGTGGAATGACCCCTCTGCGTCTCCTGCCACGCGGTGGCGTCTGTCGCCAAGTGTGCCAGTGTGGTACAGAAGGGAGCCACTTCAACGCGATAGCGTTAAAGAACTTGTTTCGCAGAAATTGCGGCGTCGGCCTCGTTGGTTGCGAGCGAAAAATCATCATCTTGTCCGCGACCGAAAAATCTAGAAAGATGCAAATAAAATAAATAATAAAAAAAAATCACCGCATCTCCACGAAGTGAATGCTGATGAGTGGGCGAAGCAGTGGGACCGTTCGGTGTTACCGTAAATCATCCGTGACATTGGCCACTCACGAATGTAAATGAGTGACAAAGCGGTGTACAGTAATATACAATGTTTATTGGTTATAAATGGTATATCGTGTTGAGTTGTGGATTTCGTTTTGCCTTCATTATTACTGCTTTGTGGTCCCTGAAATGCAGAGCCAATGGTTTTTGTATCGGATCTAGCCTCAAGGTGCGGGAAGCCGCCGCTTCCCGCGCCTTACGTTCGTTTTCATCCATAGCAGAAAGAGAATGTTCCGTGGTCGTCATCGGGTACCTTGCATGTGCTAACGCCCTTATTCTTCGTCGTCATCAGCGTCATCGTCATGGCGTATAGAGGGTACCTTGCATGTGCATAGAGGTGGCTACGACGACGACGACGCCGGACTAGCCCATGCCCTAAGGAGCTTCGCCCCTAAAATGTCCGGGTCCGAATGAGGATCGAACCCAGGCTGTCCGCGTGGCAAGCAGGTGTTCTACCACACAGCCACGCTTCTGCTTGGGATTAAATATAAAATAACTTCCTCTGCTTGGAATTGCAGTGAAAATACCTCTCATGCTTCACAAACACACGCGTCCTGTATAAAGGCGTCACAATACATGTAATATCGCAATAATATTGCGTGGTACAAGCGTACATTTCCATCGGGCGTCAGAAGATGTGTATATCATAACGACATTGCGATTCAAAGCCGTTCACCCATTACAAAATGCACGCACGTTACTGCGAGTATTCAGTTGAGACCACGTAGTGAGTGCATAGCAAGTTCGAAAACATTTGCCGCATTTCCCACGCATAAATTCTCGTAGTTTAAAGCATGCTACCCATTACGTAGTATGCACTAAGTGATTCAAGTACACACTAGGGACACGATGTCGCTATCGCGTTCAGCTCTTAAAGGCGAAGCTTAAGGGTCCCCCCATTTTTTTCGTGCACATCGCAAGGGCAGTTTTGAATTTGAAAGAAATTGTAAAAGCGTTACCTGATAGAAAACACGCTCAAGCTGTTCCGAGAGATGCGTGCCGCGAGCGGCAAATGGTGCATATGAATACCTCGCCGTTATATCGCTGGTACGACCATGACGTGTGACTGTGTTGGCTAGCTCAGCAGGATGTAGAGCGAGGGGTCACTGGTTCGAATCCCCAGTCAGGTGGTTCGAAATTTTTGTCTACTGATTTATTTTTCATTATGCCTTTTTTATACATACACATACATATACATATCCAGGGCATGACGGCGTCGACAGACGGCGACGGCGAAAATCAGCCGAGAGTGTCCATATAATTGCTATCGCAATAAAACAGTCACGACTACGCCGCCAATGTAGCGCGGGTCCTACATGAACGCAGATCATGCTCACAGCAACGCCCGAGGATATCTTCCTCCTCTTCATTACGCACGGAATAAAATTTCACTCCTAAAACCCAGCACGCCCAATGATCTTTCTTCGTGTGTTACGCAACATGATCCACAATTGTTGACTTGGCATCATGCCTTTCGTCTTTACCTGTATTTATTCTGTGGCTTGATACTTGTTTGAATAATGCTGTTGTTTTCGTGAATGGAACACCTTTTCAGGGTAGTTATCGCACACGGATTGTACAATATCTGAACAAATACCAACGCTCTATCAAAGGGACGGTTGCAGAAGAGATTATTCATAATAAATGAATATTTGCTTGTGTTTTAGTCGTAAATGTGCGCCTTCCCTAGTATTCTGCCTTGCATAACCAAAGCCAGTTGATGTAATCATTCTAAGCACATACGTGGAACTGAGCAATGACAATAGTACCTTATTTATTATTGGACGTGTACACATTTGTCCTAGCTACAACTGCATTCAAAATAGCTGTTTATTGGCGGTAGTCTTGCCACTCACGAGGGTTTGGATATTTGTCATCTAGAACATCTTGGCACTTCGGATGGTAAAGCCGCCGTATTTTTTCTCTGCTTTGTGTCATTCAAAGCTTTCCAGCAATCGTCTTGATAACTGAAACCCTTTATAATTTTTTGAATTTTTTCATGCGCAGCTCATACCAAGCTTTTAGTGAATCTAGAAAGAAAGATTCGTATTAGAGTAAGCTAAAAATGTATCATCATACCTCAAGACAAACAGCAAAATTGCTGACTTTTGTTTGTGAAAATGCTATTAGGCAGCAGATGCATAAAGTGAATGCAAATAGCGATGAACGTTCAAAATCAGATATTTCGCACATGCACAATGTTATTTGATGCATACCGCGAAAAATATGCATCGAGCTGCAAACCACCTACTGGTTCTCTAATAACGACACAGACTGCGATATAGTGGTATGAAATACAACTTTTGATGGCACAGTCGCATGAGTGGTCGACGCTGCTCTTGATCATTAGCCGCATTTAACACCTTATTGAGGATGCCTCTGCTCTAAGTTGGGGCGCAGCGTATCGTCAGAAAATTGAACCATTATTCTTGTCATTAGCATCTTTATAAGGCTCATTGAGGAACCAATGCCGTGCTCGCGAGAACCATGATAACAAAAACTACATTCTTTTAAAATTTGTAAAATGTGTGCTTTCTATAACAGCTGTCATAAATTGGAAAATACATCGCCAATTTTTTTTATTTGCCATGCCGGCAACAGAATTCAGCACCACACACCTCTCAAGCATTAGCTTAGTAACGTTATAAGTAAATATTATTGGTAACGAACGCTTCTGGGTCATCGACGTGTCCCGCCGAAGTGCCTTACTCCTTTGTCACGTAGGAATGAGAAACTTGTTGCTTAGACGAAATTTTCTCATAGATATTTGCCAGTTGTCAGACAAGCAAGCTAACTAAGCTCTGTAGCTTCTCATTCCATAGTTTTATGGACATGGCACAAAGAAAGCCTCAGTATTACTGCGACATGAATTGCAGAGGATTATAATACATTTCTTAAAATGCATATACAGGGACGTTCGTTCCCATATTCATCTTTCAGGCTGTTAGATGCCGGATGCATGACGCCCGCTGGTCCTGCGGTGCGTTTTAACAGTGCAATAACCTCCAGCTGATAATGTATAAAACCGTAGCACAAGTCACAGTTTCCTTACCGCACCATGGCGCCCTTTCAGGGCTCTTTAATGCCCTTGATCGTACTTCTTTATACCTCTTCAAGACGGCGCCACTATCACTACCAAATAAGGAAAGAGTGCGTAAAGCTGCGGTCACCCCTACCTAAAGTATAGTTCTTGCCGTCTTCGAGGCCTGTGCGGCGCGTGTGCTGGGAACTGCGCGAAAGGAGGAGGAATCAACTTTGACAAATGTCCTGCACAGGGCTGGAGAGCCTGTCTAACTATAGAGGACATTTGTAGCCTGTTGGGGAATACGAAGCAAAATGCACTTGAAATTTGACCAATTCTGGAAAAAGCGTATTAAATGCGAAGCATTTTTAGCCAACTTTGGCGACATTGAGCGTATCTATCTATCTATCTATCTATCTATCTATCTATCTATCTATCTATCTATCTATCTATCTATCTATCTATCTATCTATCTATCTATCTATCTATCTAGCCGCCTATGACTTTGTGCTCTCCTGGCCGTATCATTAATCGGATTTATACCAAAATTGGTATGGCATAACGTGACTGTATGACGAACATGAATGACTGGTCATATAATGAAAATCATGACAAACTTGCCATGAAAAATATTATTTACACGCCATGGCCGTAGTGCTCCTGAGGCCGTTTTCTTAACTTGATATATTCAAAAATTGGTATCAGGAGACATTGCTGCATGACCAACATAAATGGCAGGTGGTAGTATGAAAATCATAATGTGTATGTCATGTATAACATGATTTACATGCCAAGCTCATGGTGCGCTGACGACCGTTTGACTAGCTTGATAAACACCGAATTTGGTATTGCGTGACGTGACTGTATGACGAACCTAAGTGACAAGCGGTAATATGGAAATCATGACATGTCATGTGCAACATGACTTGCATGCCACCCTCATGGCACGTTCCCGGACGTTTCGCTAGCTTGATATACACCAAAGTTTGTATTGCGTAACGTGACTGTATGACGAGCATGAATGGCAAGTGGTAATATGTAATCATGACATGCCATGTCAACATGACTTGCATGCCACGTTAATGGCACTCTCGCGGCCGTTGTACGCAAAGCTCATGGCACGTTCGCGGACGTTTCGCTAGCTTGATATACACCAAAATTGGTATTGCCCGACGTGACTGTATGACGAACATAAATGACAGGTCCTAACATGTAAATCATGACATGCATATGAAAGCGAAAGCCTTTAATGTCTCATGCTCACGTCCTTCCGTCCGTCGGGCCGTCCGTCGGGCCGTCCGTCCCTCCGGCCGTGCCCCAGCATGGTGCCAGGTGGCCGCCGGGGCGCGCAAACGAACGCCGGTCGCGTCGGACTCTACAGCGCTCGCGCTTAGCTGTCGTAGTGTCGCTGTGCCCAGCATGTCCAACCATGCAAGGAGGGAACGCGCGCATCGCGTTCCATTCTGACCGACCTCGTCTCAATAGGCACAGGCGTTCGCGGAACACACTTCGGAATTTACAAAGTGTGCGCCAATTTAAGCGCTGAGACGCGGATGGCGTCTGCACGATGCGCAACGCTCGAGAAAAACAACGCATGCGAAACGGAGGCAGATTAGTCCCGCGTCTCACTGCGATTCACGCTAAAAAATTAAAAAGAAGAAAACACGCACACATTCCGTTTGTGTGCCATCCCACAAAGTGTACATAGAGATATGGCATAGTCAGTCGAATGGCCACAAGCTTTCGCCAAACAATTTGGAATACACAAAGTGTCCTTGAATTTAATGTACAGCATGATTTGCTCCTTGCTGGCTGCTTCGCATTATATCGATTCCCACAATGCGTGAGATCTGCCGGTTTTTTATGTGGGAGGTAGTGGAGAAGTACTGCACCAGGGTGGCCACTCATTCTCTCGTGAGATAGTGCGTTACCGTTTGTGGTCGCTGGTATGAGGCCACCCCCCAGGCCTCTTCATTTAATTCCATGGAACGTCCGTTGCACGTTATAAAATCAGCTGTGTAATTACTAAGGGTTCAACCATGGACCTCGTCAGCATCGCTGTGTACCGTAGCTGCTTCATTAATTGATTATTTGCTACATAACTGTATTTACAGAGCAAATATTTCATAAAATTAAAAGAAATCATACGTACTACGATATGCCCGCAATATCCAAAACACAGCACAACTGCTATCTAGGCTCTGATAATGCAATACCTCGGTGACAGTATGGTGTTTGCGATCCGTACCTGTAAAAAAGAGAAGTATTGCTCGTATGTCCTTCAGAAAAGAGAAATTAGTACCTGAATGCAAATGATGATTACAGATGAACAGGAACAGCAAAGCGGTTGTTGTTAGTATGACACCAATAACTATGTGAGAGCCGTAAGCGCCACACCTAGTAAAAGGCTGCCAAACATGCCATCATGCGGGATGGATTGTAGAAGGTCATGTTGTGTAGCGTCACCTGTGGAAGTACTGCGCGACCCAATACGAATCATCATATTAAGAACAGAAATCGTGTTGCTAAACAACTGGAGAGTTTTTATTATAACAATAATGTTTTTTTAAAAAAAAGATGGTTGTTCCTTCCGCCACAGGCATCAGTATAACGATTGGCAAGTGTGTCCTTACAGAAGTGGTTAAATGTTTATTGTACATTATTATACAAGATTTTGCGCAATGTTTTGTGGTGTTAGGTAGATGCAGAATGGCTGGATGTGGAGTAGCCACGTTCACATCTGGTGGCACAGCTCCTTCCCCTACGGCTAATGTTCATTAACATGACTAAAACATTCTGGTACCTGAATTAGTTAACATGCCTGGACAAAGCAGATGGTGAATCCCGCACAGAGATGGCGTGCATAGTAAACTCAGTTGCTCAATGTGCACTCTTTCAAATCGTCTTCATTTGATGAGACCAACGGCAAGGTGCGCGGTCCCTAGTAATAGGGTACCTACACCTATGCGCATGCGTGCACTAGGACAGAGCGCCTCGGGAACTCGTAAGGCAGAGTTAGCAGCTACTGCCGTGAATGCGCGAAGACATTAGGCTTCGCACTGGCGTCTCTCTGTGCACCAAAGCACCGAATTCCACGATATCGCTGCCTTTGTGCGGCGCCTATAGCAGCCGATTTATTAGTCGGTGAAACGGCATTCGAAGCAGTAGGCGGCTGAGAAACACCGTTGCTCTATTTAGAAGAGGCCTTACTGTTGCGAGGAGGCGTCACACGCTGGCGCGAAAGGTAGCTCACGTAACATCGTCGTCATCCAGTTGAATCACAGCGCACGCCGCATTTCACTGGTCACTTAGTTTCCTACAATATTGCAGCGAAAACCTCTCCTGAGCTCAGATCACCGAAGTGCTAGGAGTCGGGGCTCGTTATGGGTCTGACATATTTGTGGGCATGACCTCCAAGATTGTCTCCAGCAACGCGCCGTTCCATTGACACGCGGAGAGCCTAAACAGAGCAAGCGGTGTTTAACGAGCTACCCGAGCCTCTATTCGCGCAGCTTCTTTAGCAGCAGGGGCAGACGACGCAATTCCACTACTTGCGTAGCTCATTGTTCAGGAAGAATTCACTACTGGAAATAATGGGTAGTGGAGACATGGGTTATAATGAGAGAACAACGACGGTTGTGGTCATAAAAGCATCGCTTCGGTGTTGTCCAGTGTGTCACCTCTCGCTGCTCGTCTTTGCCATTTGAGGACTTGGTCACACAGAACGCCTGATGGCATTTGTGGAGGTGCTGGGTATTGTCACGTGGTAGTGAACGTGCAGAAGACTCCAGGAGAACTGAGTAGTACGCAACTGTTTATTTTGCCGAACTTGTGGCCGGGAAACAAAGTTCAACTGCAAGTTAACAATGCATGCTGTACGTACGCTGATAGCGGCGAGCAGAGCGTCGGCTGTCGAAAAGCGACAAATGGTCATGCGCGTCGGCTTTTATACATGTATCACCGAATATTCCAGCATTATCGCTAGCGGCCGCACAAGTTCCAGAACTAACTCAAATGTTCTCGTTGAGCACGTAATCTCATCGGAAGGTTCTAATATTATCGAGATAGTTCCCAATCGCGCACGCTTTCCGCAAGGCCGCAGTTACATTGTCAAGGGTTCGTGACATAAATGTAGAATCAAAATGAGCGTGTGTGTCAGTATTTCCAGACCTGGAACTCCAAAACCAGACGATCCCTCCCGTGCCAATCATGCCTGACGACGCTGGGCCGAACAGTATTCCCCAAGCGTCACATTAGTCGTCTGTTCAGGTACAACAAGCCAACAAGGACCTCCCATCTTCAGTGGAGCTGGAGAACAAGAGCTGGACAATTGGCTGCCAATGTACGACAAAGTCAGCGTCTCTAATAAATGGAATGCACTCAGCTGCCTCCTATCTTCAGTGGAGCTGAAGACCAAGACGTGGACAATTGGATGTCAATCTACGAAAAAGTCAGCGTCTCTAATAAATGGAATGTTCTCAGCTGCATCAGCTTCCACCTCTGTGGAGTCGCCAGCATTTGGTTCCACAACCATGAATCAGAGTTTTCTACCTAGACGGCATTCAAGCTAGACTCCAAGATGTATTCGGTCACCCTGCTGTCCGCAAGCTTCGAGCTATGGAACAGCTGCGCAGGCGTGCTCAACAAAAAAATTCCCCATCTCCCACTAAAGGGAACCATGTGTGGATGCGAAGCAGCAGGGAGATAATTAGCTTGAGCGGGGGGAACGTCGCCGCTCTCATTTCACGGCAATGGTCCGGGCGCTCATCGCGGCGCTGCACAGGAGAGAGAATGAGGCGCGCGCGCTCCGTCATTTTCATACCGCGGAACTACCGTGGCACCCCCAGCGGAGTATGCAGCTGTCACACCACCTGTCGTGCGCGCCGCTCCGTAGAGGATTCCTAGAGGAAAGGACGGGGGGGGACTGTAGGAGAGGAGAGAGAGGGGACGTGCATGCGCTGTGGGACGCGGGAGCCCCCTCCGTGGAGTAGAGGATTCCTAGTAGAGAGAGGGGGGGGAGAGGACGCGCATGCGCTGTGGGGATGTGGGACGCCGGAGCCGCTCCGCAGAGTACAGTATTCCTAGAGGAGAGAGGGGGGAGGGGGACGCGCATGCGCTGTGGGGGGTGTGGGACGCGGGGGGCCGCTCCGTAGAGTAGAGGATTCCTAGAGGAGAGAAAGGGGATGAGCTTCGGAGAGAAAGGGGGGAGGGGACGCGCATGCGCTGTGGTGGTGTGGGACGCGGGAAGGAGGGACGGACTAAGCCCCTCCAAACACATGCAAGCAAGATTAAGGAATGGGGTCAACCTCGGCGACAGACACCACCTGCCTAGCCATTGCTAAGCAGCCTGTCTCTGCTCTCGGCCATGACTCAAGCAATGGGGTCAACCTGGGCAACAGACACCACCTGTCTAGCCATTACTAAGCAGCCTCTCTCTGCTCTCGGCCATGACTCAAGGAATGGGGTCAACCTGGGCGACAGACACCACCTGCCTAGCCATTGCTAAGCAGCCTCTCTCTGCTCTCGGCCATGACTCTGATGAGTGTGGTAGGGTTGACGGCCTTCATATTACTACAGTGTTCTGGTTCGCATAATGGGTGCTTCCCTACTTCATGAAAGTGGCCGGACGCGGGACGGGGGACGCGGGAGGGACGGACATAGCCCCGAGCATAAGATGCTTCGCATCTAAAAGGTGAAAACTTCACCAGCTTCATTGAAGATGTAATTGACATTTGGAGCGCGCTAACCCGTCCATGACCAAGATAAAGAACATCATGAAAGGCATAGAGGACCACGCCTTCCAAATGCTCGTGACAAAAAACCCTCAGACGGTCAACGAAGTCATTAGTCTTTGCCAGAGCTACGAAGAACTGCGCAAGCAACGGCATTACACACGCCAAGATCTAATACGAGAGGCAGCGCTCTCGAGTCTAGCCAACAGTTCATGTGTTGCTGATTCCGACTCATCGTTCCTCGACCATTTCAATCAATTTTTTCGGGAAGACGTCGAGCACCAGCTGCCTCTTCTGCCAGCCCCCCAAGCGTCCGAATCGCTCCCAGCTCCAGTCACAGTTCGACTTACGTACGCTGCCACCGTCGCCAAGGCCACCATCTGCTGCTGTACAATAAGCGCCTACGCCCACCTTCTCTTCACGTTTACCAGCGACCGCAAATTATACGCCGACGAGAAACTATGGTCCGCCCCCGCAGCCCCTTCGCCCGGCTGGACGATACCTCGCTGAAACTGCAGCCCCTATTTTCCATCCGTGGCGAACCGAAGACAGCCGGCCGATTTGTTTCTCGTGCGAATGTGCAGGACATTGTTACGACCGTCATCGGCGTCGAATTCCTCCGGCGGCTGCGAACCCGACAAACAGTTCATTGACCCGTTCCAAGCAAGGATGGGCAGTTGAGACGAGCGCAGCTATCTCCCTGCCTGGCGTGAACAAAGGGTGTCAACCGACCGGTTCTGCACAAAGAAAACCAACGAGACAGGAAAGGCCATTGTGACCTCAACTGCAAACAATCGTACAAGATGCATTCAAGCAAGCCACGGGGGGACCAAGCTGTCGTCAAGGCCACTGGGGTATTTGCTGTTTGGGGCGACAGCGAGACTGGTCCGACTGCCGCTGCACCTAGGAGCGAAGTAACGAAAATTAGCAGGGGCAAAACGATGAGGCATTAGTCGAGCACCCTTCACTCCCCCTCTCTCCGTAGCACCTGCTGCGTGGGGTGGCGTGGTTGAAGAAAATCCTGTCGGGCCGCTACATTCTTCTGCACGGGCGCAGCGAGGCATGTTTTAATACGAGTCCTAACGAGCCGGTCTTTTCGAAGACGACGAACCCTCCCCCCATCTCCGCTTTTAGACTCTTCACCCTAGCCGGAAGAGTTCCTGGAACCATCCCTAGCCAAGATCTTCAGTCGTGCGCAAAATCTTGGTGCTGTGTCTTCGAGACGATATTTGGGCATCGTTTTGGACTGTGCCATCTCTACGTGCATTGTGGTGGCTTTCCCCATGCGTCACCTTGGGTGAAGCGTCGAGATGATGAAGCGCCGTATTGGCTGGAGATGCGGATAATGCGCCCAGGGTTGGCAACGCGGCGCTATATAAGCCGAGGACATTTTGTATAATGTCAGTAATGCTGCAGTAATTCAAGTAATTCTCAACTGTTACTCATTTGATTACTTGATCATTTTATGTCGTCTTCTCAGTTACTAACCATGTAAATAAATCTTTGTCGTTTTTCCGGACGCCTACTCTGACTTGTTGGGCGATGGATCCAGAGACGGGGGCCAGCTAGCAATAATGAGGTCTGCAGGACCCGGAGTCACAACATGTAGCACGCTTTTGCCGCCACCGTTCTGCGTATTTCGACTCTGCGCGACCACAGAGCAACGGACCGGACTACACATTCCGTTCTGCTCCTGCCGATCCACACTTCGACGCCGCGCCTTCTGTTTCCCTAGGCTACAGTACCCGTCGGTCTCCATCCCCTCGTCGACGTTGTCTGTCTCCCCTCATCCGCCGACCTGAATCTGCCCATGAGGAAAACGCAGTTCCGGTGGCAAGAACTACAATCTCAGTGAGCTGCTCAAGACCGCATTTATTCCGGGTCCACGGAATTGTAGTAGTTTAAGCCGAAGGTATCGCCGTTCATGCGCTTGTCGACACGGGAGAACCGGTGTCCGCGATACCTGACCAGTTTCATCTTAAGCTCAGAAAAGCAGCGACGCCGTTTTGGGCGCTTTCCGAGCCGATCCCCTCGGAGCGTGCACAGTCCGTGTGTATATAGACGATGTCCTGTACCACACTGAGTTTGCCATTCTGCCTCGCTGCTCTGAGGCAATGGTTTTACGATGGAACTTCCTGCTATCTAATAATGCCGTTATTGATTGCGGCCGTGCTGAACTTTCGCTGTCTCCATTCGGCGGCAACATTTTTGAAGATTTTTCTGACACCGGAGGACGAGTGGTAGTCGCCACTGACACCGACGTTCCTGCTTTCTCTTCCACCCTTTTACCCGTATCTTGCGCTGCATTTTCAGACTGCACAGTTGTTTTCACCCCGTGAAAGCTTATTAGTCCCCGTTACCCTTCATTGCTTCATTTTGCCTTTCTTAACGTACGACAGGGGGGCAGTGCACTGTGAACACGTTTTCTTCTAGTTGCACCACGGTCAGTGTCTCGGTGACCCTGACGAACTTGACCCAAGCTTTGTGTGTAATGTGCCTGACTATCCGACTCCTGTATATGTTGACGCCGTGGACGTTGACGCTGTTGCTGCGGAGCCGTCTCGCGAAATAACGTTTTCTTGGTGCATTGACCCCAATCTCACTTCGAGTCAGCACGCCCAGATTTTCGATCACCTTAACCACTTTAGTACGTCATTCGACATAAAACAAGCTCATTCAGGTAGCACTTGCACAGTTGTCGAGGAGGCCCTCTGGTGGTGGCGTCGTGCGTAGCCGCACGTTTCTTTCGCTCCGTTCTTTTTTCACTAATTGCGCCGATTTATTGAGTCGCACCTTAGTGAAAGTGCATCGACCGGATGTATGAAGTTGTGTGGACCACCGGGAACCCAAATTCCGAGGTAGGGGACCACTTTTCCCGAATTTAGAGGACTTTTTTGTGCCCGCGAGGAGCGCCTGTCGCTGGGCCTAACGTCGACTTCGGCTTTGGCCGGGGGGAACGGTAGGCCTAGCCCGAGCCTCGGTGATGCCGCCAGCGAAAATCGAACTTTCGGTGATTACGCCAGCGAGCATTGACCTAAAATGACTACCGCTATGCGTGTAGAGGTGGACGGCTTCGACATTCAGCCGGACGAGTGCACAAGATCGCAAGGCTGGAAAACTGCCGGCGAGAGAGTCAGGCTCAAAGGCGCGGGCAAGCCAAGCCTAAACCCCGTACTTAGAACGAGCCAAGAGGGCGCCGAGGCCACGGCAGATGTCAACAGCCGGAGCAACAACCTCGGCGATGGCGCCACAAGCAGCGATACACGTCCCTCAAGGGCGAAACGTATAAACAAAGGCAAATTGCTGAAGGGCGCGCGCATGCCAGAATTGCCGCGCGGCGACATAAAGATCGTGTTGCGACCAAGAGGCGGGCTCCACGTGAGCGATGTAACCCGCGTTGAACTAAGTCGTGCAATTGCGGCGGCGGCAGAGATCCCCGCAAACGAAGCAAATGAAGACGTCGTGTGCCTGAACCTCCAGCAGAATATCGTCGTGGTGAGCACCCCCAAGAGAGAGCACGCCGACCGCTACGCTGCCGTAGGAAGGATTGATATACGCGGCACGGCGCACGAAGTTAGTACCTACGAAGCGGCCCCCCACGGCACGGTGAAGGGCGTCATAAGAGGCATCCCGCTCGAGGATACGGCCCAAGAGATTCAAGACAGTGTTGTGCACAAGCATAACCCAACGGCCCTACAGGCAAACCGAATCGGTAAGACCCGATCGGTCGTCATTGCTTTCGAAGGGCACAAAGTACCCAACTACGTGAGATACGGCAACCTGCTCACAGAGTGCACGTTGCACAGAAAACAAATCGACGTATGCTATGCGTGTGGAAGAATGGGCCACAGAATGGACGTGTGCCCGGATCCTTCGAATAAACTCTGCCGGGGATGTGGAATCTCCAACCCCACCGAAGACCACGGATGCACCCCGAAGTGTGGCCTGTGCGGAGGCAACCACCTGACCGCGGACAGGGCCTGCAAGGCCCGCTTCAAGATGCCTTACATTGTCCGCCGGCGACGCTGGGAGCGGCGCCGAGCGGAGGAAGAATACGACGCCTGGAGAGGGAATCGAGACAAGAGAGGTCCTGCAGGTGGACCCCGCCGTAGCGCCTCCAAAGAAAGGGACCGGTCACAAACGCCGGACCGCAGCGGCAACAATAGTGGCGGCGGAAACGGCCGCCAGAGCCGCTCCCGATCGAAGCCACGATCCGGGAGCGGCAAAGGCGGAGGCAACCGCCGCTGGGAGACGACGAATAGGACCGCCTCGGAGTCCCGGGCCAGTTCGAAACCCCGGACCGGCTCGAGCTCCCGTGCCAGTTCGAGATCCAGGGCCAGTTCGAAGTCCCGGAACAAGTCAACCGAGCACCGTGGGATCGCCGAAAAAAAGGTGGGCTGGACCAACAGGTCTCCCTTCGCTCGAACCAGTGAAACCGAATCCCCACCCCTCACCCCCTCCCAACCCCTTAGCTCACAAGCGAATCCGCAAAGGGACGCTAGCGAAATGACAGAGCTTAAGAGGATCATTGAGCGCCAAAACGCTCAGATCAAGGAGCAGAACGCCCAAATACGGGCGCTTATGAATAAGATCGAAACGCTAGTGAGTAACGGCAGCTCGGCAAATATAAGACCCAAAAACAACACCGTGACGGCAAACGACGCCGGAGGTTTGAGCGAGGTGCCACGGAGGGACCCCCCCCTCACCCCACCTAGGACGGACGACGGGAGCGGCAGAGGCCACGCAACGGGCACCCAATAATCAAGAGGCGATGGACGCCGAAGAGAACCGCGCTAGCGGAGAGGAAGCGGCGACCGCAGAGACCGCGACCGCGGTAACGACACAGGTCCCGCGAGAAGGGGAGCTGGCGGCCATTCTGGCCGCAATCACCCAAATTAACGGAAGGCTAGGCAATATGGATGCCCGCCTCGAAGCTGTTGAGAGCCAACTTCACACGCTCCCGGTGAAGCGCGAGCGCCTAGCGACAAAAGTAGCCTCAACGTCGGTGAGGAACCGCTTCGCGTCCCTGAAAAAGAAAAAGGAGCGGGCCGAAAGAATCAAAGACGCGATCGCGAAAAGGCGCGGTCGACTCGAGACGTCCGGAAAGGATTATGCAGAAGCCGAGTAACAAGCATAAGAAGAAGACCAGGGGGGACACCACCGTAATTTACCAATGGAACTGCCGCGGCATTCGCAATAAGGAAGCGGAACTACTGCTACACATTGACGGGCAAGAAAACAAGCCCGATATAATTGCTCTACAGGAAACAAACGGGAAACCAAGACTCCCGGGGTACGTCACTTACACTGACCCCACGGAGAACGGAACGGCGGTGCTCGTACGCAGCAATGTTGCGGCTACTCAGCATGTCACGGCATAGGGCGGGTGCGAGCACACGCTGGTCGAAATTCATGCAAGAGAAATTGGCAGCTCGGGCAATCTATTCGTAATGAGCGTGTACTGCCGGCCGTCACAACGGCAGTACGAATTTGACCGCATCGTGAGCCAGGCGAAAGGGTTGGCGGGAAGCAGGCCGCTCCTGATCCTCGGTGACTTTAACGCCCCTCACACAACGTGGGGCTATAAGTTTCAGTCCAAAAAGGGGAAAAGCGCTGGCCAAAGCAATGGAGGATCACGAGATGGCCCTCCTGAACGAGCCGGACGTAACCACCAGAAGAGGCAACAGTGCCGCGAGGGACACTACGCCAGACCTGACGTGGGCATCGGGCACACTAGACGTCACCTGGAGAAACGAAGACGTACACTTGGGGTCTGACCACAGCGTGATCGGCATCACGATCCGAGGCTCCCGATATCGGGCTGTGCTGGGGACGGCGCGGATCACGGATTGGGACAAAATGAGAAAGTTTACCCAAGAACAAGAAGAGGCGTCCGAGAAAGAATCGGAACAAGCTGAACGAACACAGACCTACACAGAATGGGCGAGGGACCAGCAGAAGGCCCTCCAAAAATTCACCCAAGAAATCGCAACGACGTCGCAGACACCGTACGTGGATGCTAGACTGACCAACATGTGGGCGGCCCGGCACTCGTTAACGCGGCGGTGGAAGCGTCAGAGACACAACAGAAAGCTGGCCAAGCGCATAGCAGTCTTGAACAAACAGATCGCCGAGCACGCGGCCAAGCTCTGCAGGGAAAATTGGCTGACGACCTGCGACGGCCTGCAGGGCAAGCTCTCGGCACGGAAGACGTGGTACCTCTTGAGGCATCTGATCGACCCGCTGAGTAGCAAAACTGCGACCAATCGCAACCTTACCAAAGTATTGAACATGTACAAGGGAGACGGCCGCAGACTCCTGGAAGACCTGAAGGCGAAGTACCTAAAGACAGAGAAGGGCCAATACCCGGTGCCCGAGAGGTACGAAGGACCCGACAACGAAGAGCTGGACCGGCCGTTTACCATGACGGAACTTTGGACAGCGATAGACGAAAGTAACAAGAAAAGTGCACCCGGCAGGGACGCCATAACTTACAAACTACTCGGTAACATGAGCGGTGCAGCGGCCCGCGGCCTCCTAGAGCACATCAACGAAGCATGGGAGAGCTCGCGGTTGCCGAAGGAATGGAAGGAAGCCGAGGTCCGCTTCATTCCAAAGCCCGGCAAGGCCCTCACGATAGACAACATGCGGCCCATCTCCCTCACGTCCTGCGTGGGAAAGGTGATGGAGCGCATGGTCCTTCGCCGGCTGCAGAAGCACCTCGAAGAAACGGATCAGATGCCGGAGACGATGTACGGCTTCAGGCAACATCTCAGCACCCAAGACGTGATGATCCAACTCCACGAGTTAGTCGTCAAGCAGGCAACGAGGCACGCACCGCGTGGGATACTCGCCCTCGACCTAAAAGGCGCGTTTGATAATGTGTCCCACGCGAGCGTGTTGCAGAATCTGAACAAGACCAGGTGTGGCCGCAAGACATTCGGCTACATAAACGACTTTCTGTCAAACCGAACGGCTACCATCAGGATAGGGGAGGAGAAGTCGGAACCTGTCGAGCTCGGCGATAGGGGCACCCCTCAGGGATCGGTCTTGTCGCCCCTGCTCTTCAATCTGGCCCTCCTGCCCCTGCCCGATCTGCTCAAGCAAATCGAAGGCGTGGACCACGCGTTCTACGCCGACGACATCACGTTGTGGACGGCCCGAGCCGGGTCCGATGCCTGGGCGGAGGAAGCCTTGCAGCGGGCGGCGACGACCGTGCACGAGTACGCCAAGTCATGTGGACTGAGCTGCGCTCCCCAGAAATCGGAGCTGCTCATGATCCAACCGGGAAAACCCAAGAAGGAGCCGCCGCCTAACGTGACTATCACCATCGATGGAATGGACATCAAGCCAACACAGCAGATTAGGATTCTCGGCCTACTGCTTCAGAGTGACGGGAAGGCACAAACGGCCGTCACAAAGATCAAGGCTACAACCGAACAGATACTTGGTATGATTCGGAGGGTATCTAGCAGAAACCGAGGCCTGAAAGAGGACGATGCCATGCGCTTGGTACGCGCGTTCGTCGTGTCGCGGGTTACCTACTCCGCCCCGTATCTCAAGCTGACGAAGGCGAATAGGGACACCCTAAACACGATGCTTCGCAAGGCAACGAAGCAAGCACTGGGCGTGCCAATATACTCGTCCACGCAAAGACTGCTAGACATGGGCGCCCACAATACGGTGGAGGAGCTCATCGAAGCCCACCTCTCTAATCAGAGAATCCGGCTCAGTCACACGGAACACGGACGAGCCGTCCTACGCAAGATAGGATGGCAGATCGAGCCAGTACCCATCAAGGCGGCCCTTCCGGAAGACTGGAAGACGACCATTGAAACCAAACCTCTTCCCCGGAACATGACGCCGGGCAAGGACGACGAGAGGCGCACCGCGCGGGCCAAAGCCATTGCCCGGAAGCTGGAGGAGAACCCCAGGGTCCTGTACGCGGATGCCTCGCTCCGAAAACACAGTGACCGTGCGGCGGTGGTGGTTACGACCAAAGACAGGCTGATCGTCAGCGCGTCCCTGAGGACAACAGACCCCGCAGTTGCCGAGGAAGCGGCCGTGGCCCTCGCACTCGCACAGCCGAGCGTGGACACCGTGGTCACCGACTCAAAGACAGCCTACGGAAGCTTCCGCAAGGGGGGTGATTTCATCTGCGTCCAGAGCCATTCTATCTAAGTGCAAGCCTCCGGGAAGAGCCGTAGAGCTCGTGTGGGTCCCGGCTCACTCGCAGGTAGCGGGCAACACCATTGCCGACTATCATGCCCGAGAAATGTCGATCCGGGCCGAGCATGAGCCGGAAGAGCTACCGCACCCGGTTACCAGCTTTCGGGACATTACCCGGATGTACCGAGAGGAAAGGTGCAGACTGCCGGAACCGCACCCCGAACTGACCAGGCAACAACAGACGATTCTGCGTCGAGCGCAGGCGGGATCGCTTGCGCATCCCGTACTGATGAACCGCATGTACCCTGCGGAACACGACACGCTCTGTCCGTTTTGCAAAAGAGAGAATGGCACCCTGCCGCACATCTTGGCAGAGTGCACAGAACTCAAGAACCCCCCTCCTTCCCTTCCCCCCCAACACCCCCCAATCCCCAACCCCTTGAGCGATGGGAGACATTGTTGTCCAGCCCCGCCCTACCGACTCAGCTTGCACTGACGGACAGGGGCCAGGAGCTGCTGGAGGCATACGGGTCCCGAAACTAGGGAACCGCCCCGTCTGGTGCCTGCGTGCACTACCAACACAGTTGGGCCCAATAAAGTTGATTCATCATCATCACAGTTGTCCACCACATCGATGCCGGGGACCACGTGCCATTGCGCCAACCGCCGCATCGCGTGTCCGCAATGGAGCGATAAGTGATCGAAGAACACGTCGGAGACATGCTCATACACGACGTCATACATTCTTCGCACAGACTCTAAGAGTCTCATGTAGTGCTGGTCAAGAAGAAAGATGGCACCATTCGCTTCTGTGTAGGCTACCGTCGAGTCACAAAAAACTTCCCCATCTCCCGCTAAAGGGAACCATCTGTGGATACGAAGCAGCGGGGGAGATGGTTAGCTTGAGCGGGAGAAACATCACCGCTCTTGTTTCGCGGCAGCGGCGCGGGCGCTCATCGCGGCGCTGCACAGGAGAGAAAATGAAGCGCGCGCTCCGTCATTTTTATACCGCGTAACTACCGTGGCGCCTCCAGCGGAGTATGCAGTTGTCGCACCACCTGTCGTGCGCGCCGCTCCGTAGAGGATTCCTAGAGGAGAAAACGGGGGGGACCGTAGGAGAGGAGAGAGAGTGGACGCGCATGCGCTAAGGGGGGTGTGGCACGTGGGAGCCACTCCGTAGAGTAGAGGATTCCTAGAGGAGAGAAAGGGGGTGAGCGTATGAGAGGAGAGAAAGGACGCGCATGCGCTGTGGGGGGTGTGGGACGCGGGCGCCGCTCCGTAGAGTAGAGGATTCCTAGAGGAGAGAAAGGGGGTGAACGTAGGAGAGGAGAGAGAGGGGGAGGGGACGCCCATGCGCTGTGGTGGTGTGGGACGTGGGCAGGAGGGACGGACTAGTTCTCACGACCGAACACCTTGAAAGCACTTGGGATCTTCGTCGGGTTATGCTCGTACTTTCGCCACTTCATCCGCAAGTTGACAACTTCGTGCTGACCACAACCTTTCAACCTGGTCACCAAATGACGATGCGTTTACAACGCTGCGACGTGTCCTGACCCCTGCTCCTTTTTTGCGTCGTTTCGACCAAAGTGTTCCCACAGATGTTTTCACGGACGCCAGTGATGTCAGCCTTGGCGCTGTTCTTTCCCAAAGAAAGGCTGGCCTCCATGAGTACGTCGTTGCTTTTGCCAGTCGCGCACTCAGCAAGGATCATGCTAACTATTCTGTCACAAAAAAGGAATGCTTGGCTATCATTTGGGCAATTACTAAATTTTGACCTTGTCTCTACGGCCGCCAATTCGACGGAATAACTGAGAACCATCCCCTCTGCTGGCTTTGTTCTTTAAAGAACGTTCCGGTCGTCTAGCAACAAGACGGCGAGGTGGGCTAGTTGGTGAACATTCATGTTTTAGAGGAAAAGCTTTTTAAGCGCACATGAAACGAGGACAGAATAACGAAGAATTTTGACTAAGCGCTGTCCTGTCAAAATTATTCGTTATTCTGTCCTCGTTTCATGTGCCCTTAAAAAGCTTTTTGCTTTAAACCGGTCGTCTAGCTCGATGGGCGCTTCGACTACAACAATGCGACATTCGAGTGATCTACCGTTCGGCAGAAAACACTCCGATGGTGGTGGTGGTGGTAAACATTTTATTCAGAAATATTCCAGAGTTACTATGCGCCTGAGTGTCAAATTAGTCGCGCTGCACTGGTCGTGAGAGAACGCAACTTTCTTCGGCAGAGGCCGCTCGGCCTCCGCGGTTCTGCCGTCGGCGGCATGGCGTGCTTTGCCACATGGGCCATTCGGTGCCTGTGGGGAAACCATTGCCGCCCTCCCTGTGTCTGCGACAGACGCGCGCCTTTGCTTGTTTAACACACACAGAAAAAAAAATTCTTTCACCTTTGGAAGCACGCCTCAGCTCATTTCCGAAAAAAAAGTAACGAGTTACACGTGCCCCGCACAGTATCGCAATACAACAGATACATCGTAAAGGTATTTCACTACTGAGATACAAATGCATTTTTCAAATGTATTTCGATACAGAAATACAGATACTCAGAAGTATCTCTGAAATACTATCGCGATACTCTTGTATCGCGATAGTATTTCGCTCAACAAGTCCGCTCAATTTTCGGGACGCCAAGCATCCACTCTGAAGTCTCGAAGAGGAAGCTCGACGGACGCGTGCAACACGCACAGGAGACGTACCCCACGTACATCGAAGATTCCCTTGCCCCTTTGCCGCCGCGTGGACTCAGCTATGACCGATGGTGACTGTGTTCGTATCATCCTAAAAGGGATAGGCCTCGTCGCGTTCAACGCTCTGGCCGTCGAAAACCCCAGCACAGTCGAGGATGCCATTATGACCTGCGAACATCTCGATGAACTACAGGCCATCCGATTGCACCCGGACGCCTGTGACATCCACCCTTCCACGCATGCGGATTTGGGCTCGTTGGTACGCACTCTGATTCGCGAAGAGCTTCAAGCGTAAGCACTGTCATGTATGCCTGCCCATGAGTCTCGCTCCTCGTCTGCTAGTCTACGCGACGTCAACAAAGAGGAGCTGCCTGCCATGGCTTCCTCTCTGACGTCGGACACTCCGCCACCACCAACTACGCCCGCGACGTATGCGCAAGTCGCTGCCATCAACCTGCCTCAGTACAGTCTGTGCATCCTGTTCCTGCTCAGACCAATTTAGCAGCATTTGCCCCACGTTCGCCTGTGCCACCTTCTCCTGAATTCTACGCCCCCTGGCGCTCGTCGCGCCCAATATTTTATTAATGTGGCATTCGAGGCCATATCACGATATTATCGCAAACGCCAGCAGGACGCCACCATTCCCCCTCCCCTCTGCGACGCTCAACATCGTCCCTATCCCTGACTACCACTCGGAAAACGTGCTGGTTTTAGATGCGAAGCATCTTATGCTCGGGGCTATGTCCGTTCCTCCCGCGTCCCGCCTCCCGCGTCCGGCCACTTTCATGAAGTAGGGAAGCACCCATTATGCGAACCAGAACACTGTAGTAATATGAAGGCCGTCAACCCTACCACAGTCATTAGACTCATGGCCGAGAGCACAGAGAGGCTGCTTAGCAATGGCTAGGCAGGTGGTGTCTGTCGCCCAGGTTGACCCAATTCCTTGAGTCATGGCCGAGAGCACAGAGAGGCTGCTTAGCAATGGCTAGGCAGGTGGTGTCTGTCACCCAGGTTGACCCCATTCCTTGATCTTGCTTGCATGTGTTTGGGGGGTGGGGACATAGTCTGTCCCTCCTTCCCGCGTCCCACGCCACCACAGCGCATGCGCGTCCCCTCCCCCCTCTCTCCTAAGCTCACCCCCTTTCTCTCCTCTAGGAATCGTCTACTCTACGGAGCGGCCCCCCGCGTTCCACACCCCGACAGCGGATGCGCGTCCCCTCCCCCCTATATCTCCTCTCCTACGCTCACCCCCTTTCTCTACTCTAGGAATCCACTACTCTACGGGGCGGTGTCCGCGTCCCACAGCGCATGCGCGTCCTTTCCCCCTCTCTCCTACGCTCACCCCCCTTTTTTCTGCTGTAGGAATCCTCTACTCTACGGAGCGGCGCCCGCGTCCCACAACCCCACAGCGCATGCGCGTCCTTTCTCTCCTCTCCTACGCTCACCCCCTTTCTCTCCTCTAGGAATCCTCTACTCTACGGAGTGGCTCCCACGTCCCACACCCCCCTTTGCACATGCGCGTCCACTCTCTCTCCTCTCCTACGGTCCCCCCCCGTTTTCTCCTCTAGGAATCCTCTACGGAGTGGCGCGCACGACAGGTGGTGCGACAACTGCATACTCCGCTGGAGGCGCCACGGTAGTTACGCGGTATAAAAATGACGGAGCGCGCGCCTCATTCTCTCTCCTGTGCAGCGCCGCGATGAGCGCCCGGGCCGCTGCCGCGAAAGGAGAACGGCGACGTTTCTCCCGCTCAAGCTAACCATCTGCCCGCTGCTTCGCATCCACACATGGTTCCCTTTAGCGGGAGAGGGGGAAATTTTTTTTGATCGTCCTCTGCAATTGCTATATTGTTAGTCCAGTTTTCACTGTTGAATGTTGCCACTGCTGTTGTGTACTAAGGTAGCTGTGGGCCCTTGTCAAGCTGCCTCTGTCGGAGAGCAGCTTTAACGTACAGCTGTTCTTCACCAATGTATTGATGAAAAATAAACATTAATATTAAAGGTATAATGAGCTCAGGGAGGGCGCTCCACGTGGCTCTATTTGTACCGACTTGGGAACCATGGTAACATCGAACTATGCTATGACGAACGAGTAAATTGATATTTAGTGACGGCGGCCTACAGAAAGAATGGTTGTCGCCTGACACACGAAAACGTGCACCGTGCAGATACGTTCGATCAACGGTAATTCCAGGTTGGGGTTGGTTGGTCACTGCCAAGGTTATGTGTGAGTCTCCCTACTTCTAGCAGGGCATAGTATCACCCAATAATGAGAATGAAAAAGAATACCGAAATGCAATAAAAGACAAACAATCCATTTAAAATGCTTATCAGGCCCCATAACGGGCATATAATTCAATTACACATTTTATCAGGCTCTACATAAGGTTTTTTTTTTTTTTTAGGACTGCTAAGTGTGAAACTGAAAAAAAAACGCAGGCTGCCCCGCATCTCGGTATGGTTAAATTCAGTCTCTCAGTTCCGAAAACTTATACTATATTCTCCACATATTAACGGCAAATGATAATTTACAATTAATATATCGACCATGCTCTATAGAATAAATGGCAGCTTACTAAACATAATTACAACGCACAAACTACCACCTGACCACTTAAAAAGGCACTCGTTATGACGTGCTACGTTCTTGCAGTTTGGAAACTTGGTACAAATTATATACCAAGAGGAATTACGAGCAATATGGTAGGATGTGTTCACTTACTGTTCTTCTTAACATCCATTGCATCGTACGGCTTCCGTCCTGTTGTGTTAAATGTACCGAACTTTCTAAACGTTCCAACATAATCACCGATTATCCACCTATGAGAAGCGAAAGTCAGCGCAACAAATCAGTTGCTCTTAGAAACAACAATGATAATACGTTCACATCCGCGCAAGAAGGAAATGTATCAACCGGAAAAGTCAAGTAATTTTGATAAAATATAAGATTGCCAGACCAGAGAGGCCTGATTCCCTACAAACCCTGAAACGAGAATTCATCAGTAACTGGAAAAAGGCGCATGCAAACACGTTTGTGGCAGGCGCACATTCAGGTAAGATGTATTCAAGATGTACGTGAAAGATACCACGGCTACTGCTATAACGGATGAGACATGTTACAATTGTATGTTTAGAAAAGTCCATACATACACAAATCTCTTAACCATTGCAGCCCTGATTTTTTTTTAACCGGTGCATAATTTTTGTTCTTGTTGATTTTGCTTGTCTAACACTTCGTGAGCACAAACACGAAAATGTATTGTGGGCATCTCATCAGAGTATAAGACAAATGGCGCCATGTCCTATATATAATCAGGATGTCTTGAGGGGCTAGTTGGTTCATTCTATGCAGGAAACTTTGCGCTAAAATAGAAAAGGACAACACAAGGAAGGAACACTTAAACAGAACGAGCGCAATAGAAAAGGACAACACAAGGAAGGAACACTTAAACAGATCGAGCGCACTAGTGCGCGCGATCTGTTTAAGTGTTCCTTCCTTGTTGTCCTTTTCTATTTTAGCGCAAAGTTTCCTGCATGTCCTATATATAGGACACCAGGGCTTGGTGGTTGTGAAGTGAAATATGGTTATTTTCGATATTGCTACTCATTTTACTATATTTACATCTGAAATTGTTGTGAAGCTTGCATACCAGCAACGATATATGAGTTACTGTATCTGAAAGCTCGAAAAGGAAATTTTTCGGCTTATTTTACACTGCTCTTTATTGCACTTGCATAATTGTCGTCTAATTATTGGACGCTTTGTAAGATCTAGCATGTCGAAGATTGCTGAAACGTACATTGCTACGCGAAAATTTTTCCGCCGATGTCGGCAAGAGCGCGCTGACGGAATTGCAGTTCACCGTCGTCATCTTCATGGTCCCCTACGTAATATTCATATAGTGCACAAACCGGGTTCAGATCCATTACTTACGATCTCACTGTTGTAGTTCCCTTACATATTATCAAATAATTTGGGCTGGTTTCTCGAGTAGAATGAGAAGAAATGGAAGCCAACACAAGCGCTACGGCGCTGGAAAAGCATCAATTCATTCCGAGCTTTGACAACCGCATAGCCATGCTGTCCTATATTTAGGGCATGAACATTTCATATCGCTGCGGATGACACGAAATGGTTTGGGAATACCCACATTTTAAATAAGCAGTTCAACATCTTAGACATAAATAAGCAGTTCAACAACAGACAAAAATACGACAGCTACCGATATGCTAGTTAAGCAGTAAAATGTCATCAAACATTCGATTTCGGCGATTGTCTTCTTTTCTCTATTTGGCCTTATTGCTTTCCACTTAATACACTCCCGAGGAAGACGATGACAAAAAGAGCTACTGCCTATGCTTGAGTAGGTGTATTTACAATACATCAGACATTCTTGGAAATTATGAGTTATTTATGCCAGAATTTGTAACAATATTTCCTCGTGCCCTTTTTATTGGACACCAGGGCCGAAAGGGTCAAGTTATATCTAGATAATGTAGGAGAAAATGCCTGGGCGCTAAAATCTTTGCCCCAGAATTATTTAAACCCGCCTAAATTTGTTTGATTTCCATGAAATCCCTTAGTGTCTCAGGAGTCGTTTATTTCTTGCTGAAATTACATGCACATGAATCCAACGCAGCTAATTGGAGTTGCTTTAGCTTCTTAACCCTTTGTGCGGCAGTGGGACACATACGTCCCACTTTTCCGTCTACAGAAAAAAATTTCTCCCACATCACCTGTTGCAATTAGCGCAACATTAAGTCACTCATATCTTACCTAAGTGTTCGTAATCTCGAAAAAAATTTCTTTTACCACGCTTTCGAAGGGCGGATGTAGTGTTACAATAGCGTTGAACTTCGGCAATTTTTTTTTGATCGCTTCTGAATTTTTCTGTTCTTGAGATACTAACAACCTACCAATCTAAATGCCGGATAATTTCCTCTTTTTCTGGTTTTTGAGAGAGGCGATCTTAGCTTCCAGTCATCACGTGTTTTTGTAAATTTGCGAAATAACTTCACCAATAAATGGATCTGACCAATCCCCCTGCAAAATTATGCCGCTAATCCCGTAGCGCAATTGCGGATATTAATGCGTGGAAATATTTTTCTTGACATCATATACCTCTTGAAATGTAGGCACATCTTCAGGGATAACATCTGTACTCGAAAATTTCGACAGCAAAAGCAAGGACAGCCAAATGGACGAAAAAAAGTGGTTGGTGCATGCGGTGAAGTAAGCTTTACAGGAACATACCACAGCGCTTTGAAGGCTCAAGAGACGCCACTGCAGGCGGCCTTCTCCTGTTGAAATGAGGTCCGCACAACTTTTCTCTTCACAACTTTAGAAGTGAAACTCTGTGCCACTTGCTTCGGCGGTTTCATCCCAAAATTCCCGTTGATGCAATCGCGCGATGGTGCCTTCATGAGGCAGTGGGACAGTGTTTTCCCACTTTTTGAAAACACTCTCATGAGTCAGTGGGACATATATGTCCCACTTTTTTTTCACTAAACTACTGGTTTGATTTTGATGAAATTTGTTTCATACTATTTCTTTCTAGTTTATATCAATAAAGCACAGCCGATTTTTACATCACCATGTCAAAAATATAGCACGACCTACAAAGGGTTAAGATGACTGTGCTGTGAGCTGTTGTAGGTGCGGAAAACGTTGTGGGTCCAGCTTGTCTTCCATCCGAAGATCTCTTTTAGCGTGTTTACGGTCACAATCAAGCGCTCAATACAGGCCTAGAACATGACTAGCAATGCTCAAGACCAAATACAGTAGACAGATAAGGCCTAAAATATTATAATTAACAGCAATAACCAACAACTAATCGAAATAATTAATCGAAACAACTAATCGAAACAACTAAATTAAAATTGCTAAAAAATGCTTCGAGCGCATCAAAAGGTAGCACACATGTTGGACATCGAGTTTCCGTAACAAAATTCTGCTCGTGCAGGAGAGACTCTACATGCTGACTTCAAACATTAACATTATCTACGGTTTGGTGAGCAAAATAGCGGGAAATTTACGAATTGGAATAACTGGGCACCGTGCTACGCAGTTCGTCGGGTATCACTGTAACGGAGCTGCATTTGCTTTCTTTTGTTTGTCTCCTGTGAAATTGATGGGAGTCGATGCTTCGCATGCTCACCAGCCAGCGGGTGCATGCTCACCAGAAAACGTTAGTCCTTTGAGGTGATCTGTGGGGACTAACTGTTACACCCGGTGCAGTTATTGCTCAAAAGGATTGATGGTTGTGCCAGCCCCGTTAGTCCCGAAAGGGACGAACCACATGCCCTTTTAAAGGAGTCCTGACACAAAAATTTTCGCCCCGCGTTTTTTTGCTGCAATGTGTTGCTGGGGGCCTGTTAGTCATAACACGGCACATCGTTTGCTGCAGCGCGCGACAGATAATTAATTACAAGCTCCTCATTACCGACACAGCCTCAGTTTCGGTTTGACAGAGCTCCAAAAACGACAAGCCGCCGGGCGCAACTATCACCACCTAGCGAGTGAAACGCTCGGTCGCGTGAGCACAGAACAGTGACGCACTTCCGCGCGGTCTGCATCGTCTGCTTGCATTCGCTTGTTACACACGCTGCGTGATGTCGTCGCCGTTATCGTCCTCGCTGTCGTCGTCGGGCTCATCGTCGTCTGATGGCGACGATTTTCTTGCGGCGGGGATGGAAGGAATTTTCTACGTGGCGAATCACTTCACGTTTGACCCGCTGGCGAGGAGTGCTTCGTCGGGAAGCGGCAGCGATACCAGCGACGACGACCACGATGAACCTCGCGTCGGCAATGTACAATGGTAAGACGCGACACATTCGTGCACAAATGTTCTGCAGGACGTTCGCTTTTTCTACGTTCAATATTCGATTAAATCACCTCATAACATTGTGATGCCCTTCAAGTTGTTGGTGCCGAAAAAAGCTACACCACAGCACCAGACGTGAGCGATGCACAGGGTCGAGTCGGAAGACCCATGTACGCCAAATCCGGCGCCTTTGTGTTAAAGCAATGTGCCTCGAAATGGAGCCCGCAAACGCGACTGTTCTGCACGGGGGACCAGTCCTGATACTCCTGACGTCCACAAGCGCACACGAACTCGACCCACTTCTGCCGCCGAGGTTCGTCGCGGGGAAACGTATGCAGCGATACGCCTGATCCCGACTTCGACGTGCAGAAGGAAACA
>JALIZH010023559.1:0-23314 GCA_030522465.1 Rhipicephalus appendiculatus | reverse complement strand
TTCCCCGTGGGCCGGCTGCGATTTTTCGCGGGGCGAGTGCAAGTTGGGAACGCGGAGTTACGGCCACGCCAAGCACTCGCACGTCGCGGAGCTACCTTTGGTATGGACGGATGCTGTGAGCGACGCCGACGCTGGGGGGTAAGGTCGCCACCCGGCAGTGCGTTATTGCGTCGACAAAACTGCAGTTTTCCTATTCGAAACGCGCCCAATGGGACAGGCGCGTAGAAACGGCGCTTTTAGGGAACTAATCGTGGATTTCACGGTTATGATGAGTTACTTCACGTTAACAAGAGCACTATGACAGTGGTAGATATAGAAGACACGTTTTTAAAGCCTACAGAGTGCGTGAACGTGGCACAGTACATAGCGTGCCCGGCATCTCTTCTTGCGGACCAAGAGGTTGTAGGTTCGACGTCCGTTGACGGAACTTCTTTTCTTTGTCTTCTCATCATGTGTATTTTTGCGACGTCATTTCCCTGACTGAAATCTTGGTGGCCCCCCGGCATAAAAATTGAAGGACACTTTGTACATTCCAAAGTGTGTTCGGCGAAAGCGTGTGGCCATTCCACTGATTATGCCATGTCTTTTTTTTACACTCTCAGTGGCATAAGACACAAACCTAATGGGTGCGTGTTTTCTTTAATTTTTTACCGCGAATCGCAGCGAGACGCGAGACTCATCTTCCTCCGTTCGCATGCGTTAGTATTTTCTCGCGCTTTGCGCATCGTGCAAACGCCATCCGCGTTCCAGCTCTTAAGTTGACGGACCCTTTGTAAATTGGAAAGTGTATTCCGTGAACGCCTGGGTCCATTGAGACGGCGTCGGTCAGAATGATTGCAAACTCTGGTCACAGCGACGCTACGCAAGCAAAGCGCGAGCGCTATACAGTCCGACGCGACCGGCGTCCGTCTGCGCATCCCGGCGGCCACCTGGCTCAGTGCCAGAGCTCGGATGGACGGACGGACGGACATGGACGGATGAACGGACGGACGAACAGACAGACAGACGGACGGACAGACGGACGGACGGACGCCGGACGAAGGTCGCACGGACACCGGACGGACGTGAGCATGAGACATTAAAGGCTTTCGCCTTAAAGATTACACCATCCACCGCTAAAGGGAACCATGTGTAGATGCGAAGCAGCGGGCGCTAACGCTTACACTGGCGGCGGCGTTGACGCTGGCGCTCATCGCAGCGTTGCACAGGAGAGAAACATGGGGGGCGCAAAGCACGCAGTGATGGACGGTTGTTTCCTACTGGAACATCCCAATCGCTGCTGGGCAATGAGAGACAGAAGACTCGGACTGGACACAGAGACCCGCAGTCCGCTTTTAGTTAACGCGCACGCTGCGAATTTTTCATCGTTCGACAACGCACAGGAGAAATCTCCCACCGGCACCACCTTGCAGGTCAAGATCCATTGCCATATATACGGGGTGGCCAGTGAACGGTTGTGCAGCGCGAGCAGTCGGTTTTTTCAACCAAGAAACTCGATAGCAGACGCTGCCTGCGTTGGCGTTGCGTGGCGAGAGAGGGGGAGCGCAGGAGAGGAGAGAGAGGGTAGGGGACGCGCATGCGCATTGGGTGTGTGGTTGCCGCGGGGGGGGGGGATGCCTAGAGGAGAGAGAGGGGGGAAGCGTATGAGAGGGAGGGGCAGGGGACGCGCATGCGCAATGGGGGGTGTAAGCGCCGCGGGAGGGATGCCCTAGAGGAGAGAGGGGGGGAGGGGACGCGCATGCGCAATGGGTGTGTAAACGCCGCGGGCGGGAGGGATACCTAGAGGAAAGAGACGGGAAGTACAGCAGAGGAGGTGCGTGGGGAGGGTTTGCGCATGTGCAGTAAGGGTGGTCAGGACGCACACCACCAGCACTACCGCCGGACGGACACCGGACGGACGGACACCGGACGGACGTGAGCATGAGACATTAAAGGCTTTCGCCTTAAAACACATTCGTGTTAAAACATTAACGTCTTCGGGTACTCAACACACCCAACTCTAGAATAGAAAACATTGGGGCCACCCCGCGCTTCATGGACCCGTCCCTACTATTGCCCCTTTCACCTCCCAGTCACCAAACCCTCCACATTTACGAAAGGCGTACTAGTTGAAATTGTAAAAACATTGTGTCCAATTGTCATTCTATTTACTTGTTAACCTGTTATCACTGCGTATTTTGACCCCAGCGTGTATCTTTTATATGACAATCTGTCATATTTTCCAGAAAAGGAAATAAATCTATAATTCAGTGATAAGTTTTCATTGAGTGACATGTTTCGCTGAGCTCAGCAAGCTGCCCCAAGGTACTAGGACACTGCGCAAGACAGTTTTAAATGCGAAGCATTTCTTAGCGAACTTCGGCGACATCTATCTATCTATCTATCTATCTATCTATCTATCTATCTATCTATCTATCTATCTATCTATCTATCTATCTATCTATCTATCTATCCATCTAGCCGACTACGACTTCGTGCTCTCCTGGCCGTATCGTTAATGGGGTTTCTACCGAAATTGGTATGGCATAACATGACTGTATGACGAACGTTAATGACTCGTCATATCATGGAAATCATGACTATAACTTGTCATGAAAATTATGACTTACACGCCATGGCCATAGTGCTCCTGAGACCGTTTTCTCAACTTGATATATCCAAAAATTGGTACGATGAGACATTTCTCCATGACCAACATATATGACAGGTGGTAATTTGAAAATCATGACCTGCATGTCATGTACAACATGATTTACATGCCACACTCATGGCGCGCTGACGGCCGTTTCGGTAGCTTCATATACACCAAATTTCGTATTGCGTGACGTGATTGTATGAAGAACATAAATACCAAGTGGTGATATGGAAATCATGACATGTCATGTGCAACATGACTTGCATGCCAAGCTCATGGCACGCTCGCGGCGGTTTCGCTAGATTGATATACACCAGATTTGGTCTTGAGTGACGTGACTGTATGACGAGAATAAATGACAAGTGGTAATACGGAAATCATGATATGCCATGTGCAACATGACGCCTGCTGCGCTCATGGTGCTCCCGTGCCCGCTTCGCTAGCTTAATATACACCAAATTTGTTATTGAGCGACGTGATTGTATTACGAGCATGAATGACAAGTGGTAACATGGAAATCATGACATGTCATGTGCAACATGGCTTGCATGCCACGCTCATGACACTCCTGTGGCCATTTCGCTAGCTTGATGCACACAAAATTTTTAAGGCGAAAGCCTTTAATGTTTCATGCTCACGTCCGTCCTTCCGGTCGTCCGTCCGTCCTTCCAGCCATACCTTGGCCCTGTGCCAGGTGGGCGCCGGGGCGCGCAAGACGCCGGTCGCATTGGACTCTACAGCGCTCGCGCTTTGCTTGCGTAGCGTCCCTGTGCCCGGCGTCTCTAATCATGCAACGAGGGAGACGCAAGCATCGCGTTCCATTCTGACCAACCCCTTCTCAGTGGGCACAGGCGTTCGAGGAACACACTTTGGAATTGACAAAGTGTCCGTCAAAACTCCGGAACGGGGATGGCGTCTGCACGATGCGCAAAGCGCGAGAATACGAATGGCGCGCGAGCTTCGGTACGACGCTCAGACGATGTAACTGATAGCACAGCCAATGGAGACCGCTCGTGACACAGATGCCGAGCGGTTTTTTGTTTCTCCTAGCCATATACAGCTTTCACTGTAAAAAATTACACCATCTCCCGCTAAAGGGAACCATGTGTAGATGTGAAGCAGCGGGCGCTAACGCTTGCACTGGCGGCGGCGTTGACGCTGGCGCTCATCGCAGCGTTGCGCAGGAGAGAAAACTGGGGAGGCGCAAAGCAGGCAGTGATGGAGCAGTGTTTCCTACTGGAACATGCCAATCGCTGCTAATGGGCAATGAGAGACAGAATACTCCGACTGGACACAGAGTCCCGCACTCCGCTTTTAGTTAACGCGCACGCTGCGAATTTTTATTGTTCAACAACGCACAGGAGAAATCTCCCACCGGCACCACCTTGGAGGTCAAGATCCATTGCCATATATACGGGGTGGCCAGTGAACGGTTGTGCAGCGCGAGCAGTCGGTTTTAGGGGCGAAGCTCCTTAAAGCGGCACCTGTTCGTCCCTTGTCGTAGTCGTAGTGCGTAACCAGTCTTACGCTTTGACCTCCAAGGTGGTGCCGGTGGGAGATTTCTCCTGTGCGTTGTTGAAAAATAAAAAATTCGCAGCGTACGCGTTAACTAAAAGTCGAATTCTTCTGTCTCTCATTCCCCATTAGCAGCCATTGGCATGTTCCAGTAGGAAACGTGAGTAGAAGTAGAAATGTTAAAAGCCGACTTCTGCTGTGTCGCATTCCCAGTAGCAGCCATTGTTTACCTCCAAGGTAGTGCCTCGTGAGATTTCTCCTGTGCGTGATTAAACAATAAAAATTTTGTTCAAAACGCCGTTTATTGATGAAGTAAACCAACGAAAGACGCCAGATGTTTTCTAAAAGCAAAACGAAAAGACGCCAGATGTTTCTACAGCAAAACGAAAAGACGCCAGCTGCTTAACGAAAGACGCCAGGTGTTTTCTAAAGCAAAGGTTTTATAATCAAAACCATATCGCGATACAGGTTTGTAGTTGACGATGCTCGTTGCCGTCGGTGTGTGCTCGTATGCAAGAACCACTTAGCTTACATTTCACCGACCACAAAGCGGTCATAATGAAAGGACAACGGAAACCAGCAATAAAAGTTTGATAAAACATTTAATCAATCGTTTCCCGTCAATTTTATCGGGCGAATTAACGGAAGAAATTTCACGGTTTAACCGATGATTACTTCCAGCAGCTTCGCCCAATCTCACCATCATTCACCTCGTGGATCTGCCGTCAATTTTTTCAACCAAGAAACTCGCTAGCAGACGCTGCCGGCGTCGACGTCGCGAGGCGAAAGAGGGGGGTGCGTAGGAGAGTGGAGAGGGGGGGGACGCGCATGCGCAGTGGGAGTGTGGACGCCGCGGGCAGGTATGCCTATTGGAGAGAGGGAGAGCGTAGGAGAGGAGAGAGAGGGGGGACGCGCATGCGCAGTGGGAGTGTGGACACTGCGGGCAGGGATGCCTAGAGGGGGGGAGAGGAGGGGAGGCGCATGCGCAGTGAGGGTGTGGTTGTCGCGGGGAGGGATGCCTAGAGGAGAGAGAGGGGGAGAGGAGGTTTTTTTATTTTTATTTTTTTGAAAGGGTTTGCGCATGCGCAGTAAGGGGTGGTCACGCCGGCACACCACCACCGGATTAAGCTTCGCCATAAGATGCTTCACATCTAAAACAGGGAGGGGGGGGGGGGGGGTTCGAGTAGCATAGTCGGATGACATGTTTCCCTGCTTAGCTCAGTACGGCCCGTATGAGGTGAATGGGACATTGCTTCGTTGGAGCCGTCAACAGTGTTGCCCCTTTCAGGTGCAAGTCAACACACCCTCCAAGTGTACGGCAGGCGTACTGTTTGACATCGTAAAACTATTGAGCCTAATTGTCATTTTATTTGCTTGTTATCCAGCTATGAAGGCGCGTTTTGACCCCTGCGTATAACTTTTATATGAGAATCTGTCATGCTTGAGAGACAAGGAAGCAACTGCATCATTGAGGGGATGAGTTTCGCTTAACTCAGCAGGCTCCCAAGATACTAGAACCCTGCGCAAGACAGTTGAGATGCGTTTTAAACGAAGCTTTTAAATGCGAAGCATTTCTTAGCGAACTTCGGCGACTTCGAGCGTATCTATCTATCTATCTATCTATCTATCTATCTATCTATCTATCTATCTATCTATCTATCTATCTATCTATCTATCTAGCCGCCTACGACTTTGTGCTCTCCTGGCCGTATCGTTAATGGGATTTACACCAAAATTGGTATGGAATAACATGACTGTATTACAAACAGCAGTGACTGCTCATATCATGAAAATCATGACTAACTTGCCATGAAAACTATGATTTACACGCCATGGCCATAGTGCTCCTGAGGCCGTTTTCTTAACTTGATATATCCAAAAATTCGTACGATGAGACATTTCTGCATGGCCAACATAAATGACAGGTGGTAATATGAAAATCATGACCTGCATGTCATGTACAACATGATTTACATGCCACAATCATGGAGCGCTGACGGCCGCTTCGCTAGCTTGATATACACCGAATTTGGTATTGCGTGACGTGACTGTGTGACGAACATAAATGCCAAGTGGTAACATGGAAATCATGACATGTCATGTGCAACATGACTTGCATACCACGCTCATGACACTCTCGGGGCCGTTTCGCTAGTTTGATATACACCAAATTTGGTATTGAGTGACGTGACTGTATGACGAGCATAAATAACAAGTGACAATACGAAAATAATGACATGTCATGTGCAACATGGCTTGCATGCCACGCTCATGACATTCCTGTGGCCATTTCGCTAGCTTGATACACACAACATTTTTAAGTCGAAAGCCTTTAATGTTTCATGCTCACGTCCGTCCGTCCGGTCGTCCGTCCGTCCTTCCAGCCATACCTTGGCCCTGTGCCAGGTGGGCGCCGGGGCGCGCAAGACGCCGGTCGCATTGGACTCTACAGCGCTCGCGCTTTGCTTGCGTAGCGTCCCTGTTCCCGGCGTCTCTAATCATGCAACGAGGGAGACGTGCCCATCGCGTTCCATTCTGACCAACCCCTTCTCAGTGGGCACAGGCGTTCGAGGAACACACTTTGGAATTGACAAAGTGTCCGTCAAAACTCCGGAACGGGGATGGCGTCTGCACGATGCGCAAAGCGCGAGTATACGAATGGCGCGCGAGCTTCGGTACGACGCTCAGACGACGTAACTGATAGCACAGCCAATGGAGACCGCTCGTGACACAGATGCCGAGCGGTTTTTCGTTTCTCCTAGCCATATACAGCTTTCACTGTAAAAAATTACACCATCTCCCGCTAAAGGGAACCATGTGTAGATGTGAAGCAGCGGGCGCTAACGCTTGCACTGGCGGCGGCGTTGACGCTGGCGCTCATCGCAGCGTTGCGCAGGAGAGAAAACTGGGGAGGCGCAAAGCAGGCAGTGATGGAGCAGTGTTTCCTACTGGAACATGCCAATCGCTGCTAATGGGCAATGAGAGATAGAATACTCCGACTGCGCACAGAGACCCGCACTCCGCTTTTAGTTAACGCGCACGCTGCGAATTTTTATTGTTCAACAACGCACAGGAGAAATCTCCCATCGGCACCACCTTGGAGGTCAAGATCCATTGCCATATATACGGGGTGGCCAGTGAACGGTTGTGCAGCGCGAGCAGTCGGTTTTTTCAACCAAGAAACTCGCTAGCAGACGCTGCCGGTGTCGACGTCGCGAGGCGAAAGAGGGGGGGGGGGGGGTGCGTAGGAGAGTGGAGAGGGGGGGACGCGCATGCGCAGTGGGAGTGTGGACGCCGCGGGCAGGTATACCTATTGGAGAGAGGGGGAGCGTAGGAGAGGAGAGAGAGGGGGGACGCGCATGCGCAGTGGGGAGTGTGGACGCCGCGGGCAGGGGATGCCTAGAGGGGGGGAGAGGAGGGGAGGCGCATGCGCAGTGAGGGTGCGGTTGCCGCGGGGAGGGATGCCTAGAGGAGAGAGAGGGGGAGAGGAGGTTTTTTATTTTTTTTGAAAGGGTTTGCGAATGCGCAGTAAGGGTGGTCACGCCGGCACACCACCACCGGATTAAGCTTCGCCATAAGATGCTTCACATCTAAAACAGGGAGGGGGGGGGGGTTCGAGTAGCATAGTCGGATGACATGTTTCCCTGCTTAGCTCAGTACGGCCCGTATGAGGTGGAAGGGACATTGCTTCGTTGGAGCCGTCAATAGTGTTGCCCCTTTCAGGTGCAAGTCAACACACCCTCCAAGTGTACGACAGGCGTACTGTTTGACTTCGTAAAACTATTGAGCCTAATTGTCATTTTATTTGCTTGTTAACCAGCTATGAAGGCGCGTTTTGACCCCTGCGTATAACTTTTATATGAGAATCTGTCATGCTTGAGAGACAAGGAAGCAACTGCATCATTGAGGGATGAGTTTCGCTTAACTCAGCAGGCTCCCAAGATACTAGAACCCTGCGCAGGACAGTGAAGATGCGTTTTAAACGAAGCTTTTATATGCGAAGCATTTCTTAGCGAACTTCGGCGACTTCGAGCGTACCTTATCTATCTATCTATCTATCTATCTATCTATCTATCTATCTATCTATCTATCTATCTATCTATCTATCTATCTGTCTATCTATCTAGCCGCCTACGACTTCGTGCTCTCCTGGCCGTATCGTTAATGGGATTTACACCAAAATTGGTATGGAATAACATGACTTTATTACAAACAGCAGTGACTGCTCATATCATGAAAATCATGACTAACTTGCCATGAAAACTATGATTTACACGCCATGGCCATAGTGCTCCTGAGGCCGTTTTCTTAACTTGATATATCCAAAAATTCGTACGATGAGACATTTCTGCATGGCCAACATAAATGACAGGTGGTAATATGAAAATCATGACCTGCATGTCATGTACAACATGATTTACATGCCACAATCATGGAGCGCTGACGGCCGCTTCGCTAGCTTGATATACACCAAATTTGGTATTGCGTGACGTGACTGTATGACGAACATAAATGCCAAGTGGTAATATTGAAATCATGACTTGTCATGTGCAACATGACTTGCATGCCAAGCTCATGACACTCTCGTGGCCGTTTCGCTAGCTTGATATACACCAAGTTTGGTATTGAGGATCGTGACTGTATGACGAGCATAAATGACAGGTGGTAATATGAAAATCATGACCTGCATGTCACGTACAACATGATTTACATGCCACGCTCATGGCGCGCTAACGGCCGTTTCGCTAGCTTGATATACACCGAATTTGGTATTGCGTGACGTGACTGTGTGACGAACATAAATGCCAAGTGGTAACATGGAAATCATGACATGTCATGTGCAACATGACTTGCATGCCAAGCTCATCACACTCTCGTGGCCGTTTCGCTAGCTTGATATACACCAAGTTTGGTATTGAGGATCGTGACTGTATGACGAGCATAAATGAGAGGTGGTAATATGAAAATCATGACCTGCATGTCACGTACAACATGGTTTACATGCCACACTCATGGCGCGCTGACGGCCGTTTCGGTAGCTTGATATACACCGAATTTGGTATTGCGTGACGTGACTGTATGACGAACATAAATGCCAAGTGGTAATATGGAAATCATAACATGTCATGTGCAACATGACTTGCATGCCAAGCTCATCACACTCTCGTGGCCGTTTCGCTAGCATGATATACACCCAGTTTGGTATTGAGGATCGTGACTGTATGACGAGCATAAATGACAGGTGGTAATATGAAAATCATGACCTGCATGTCACGTACAACATGATTTACATGCCACACTCATGGCGCGCTGACGGCCGTCTCGCTAGCTTGATATTGTTGCGGTAAAGACAAAGAGGAAGATCGCTCAGACTCGAGGAAGACGACGTCTGTTATCGCCGCTGGGGCAAAAGATCTACTAATTCTAAATACAGCCAGTCTGCACTCGTGTGCCTGTTTTCTTCGTGCAACATTTGGTGGAGGTGCGGGGTACCAGTACGGAACTTCGCAGCGGACGTCATCTGCCTGCCGCTACGATGGCAAACCAACCGTCAACGTCCGAGTCAGCGACGATGGCAAACCAACCATCAACGTCCGTGCCGCCGATCTTCCTCTTTGTCTTTACCGCAGCATCCCCGGTGGTCTTAGTAAAGAAAAAGGACAACTCGTGGCGCTTCTGCGTCGACTACCGTCACCTAAACCGGATAACAAAAAAAGATGTGTATCCACTGCCACGCATAGATGACGCCCTTGACTGCCTTCATGGATCCAACTATTTTTCTTCAATTGATCTACGTTCAGGCTATTGGCAGATCAGCTTTGATGAGATGGACTGCGAGAAAACCGCCTTCGTAACACCAGATGGCTTATACCAGTTCAAAGTCATGCCTTCTTTATTGTGCAATGCGCCAGCTACATTCGAGCGCATGATGGACTCCCTCTTGCGTGGCTTAAAGTGGTCAACGTGCCTCTGCTACCTCGACGACGTGATCGTGTTTTCGCCGACTTTTGAAATCCACCTGCAGCGCCTCAGAACTATCCTTTCTGTGTTTCGCTCTGCTGGACCTTCAGCTGAATTCATCTAAATGCCACTTCGGTCGCCGCGAAATTACCGTGCTCGGGCATCTCGTAAACGCTGCAGGAATCCAACCTGATCCAGAGAAAGTTCGCGCTGTGCGAAATTTTCCTATTCCTTCGTCGACGAAAGCTGTCCGCAGTTTTATGGGCTTATGCTCCTATTTCCGTCGCTTTCTAAAGAAATTTGCCGACATCGCTCGTCCTCTGACCGACTTCCTTAAGAAGGATACCTCTTTCTTCTGGGGACCGCACCAAGAGCAAGCATTCTCTACCCTTATTGAGCGCCTCTTTGACCCTTCGGCGCCCACTGAAGTACGCACTGATGCGAGTGGTCATGGCATCGGCGCGGTTCTCGCTCAGCATCAGCAGGGCCACGACCGTGTCATCGCCTACGCGAGCTGCCTTCTCTCCACGCCTGAACGCAATTACTCGACAACTGAGCGAGAATGCCTTGCGCTCGTTTGGGCTGTCGCGAAATTTCGACCGTACTTGTTTGGTCGTCCCTTCCGCGTCATAACTGATCACCACGCACTCTGTTGGCTCTCCTCTTTAAAGGACCCAACTGGACGACTTGCACGTTGGGCATTGCGACTACAAGAATATGACTTCTCGATAGTGCATAAATCTGGACGCATGCACAACGACGCTGACTGCCTGTCTCGCAATCCCGTGGATCAACCGGACGACACCGATGCTGACATGAACATCTGTACTCTGTCCATATCCGGCTTTCTCCACATAGGCGACGAGCAACGACAAGACCCTGTTCTTCGAAACCTTATGGACCGCCTAAGCTACGCGCCCACCGACCCTTCTTTCCGGATGTTCAGATTGCATGATGGCATTTTATATCGCCGCAACGTTCAGTCCTATGGTACTGAGCAGTTACTAGTCGTTCCCAAGCATCTACGACTCGCCGTGCTCCAGGAACTTCACGACGCACCTACTGCTGGACACATGGGCGTCACTCGGACTTACGACCGCGTAAGGCGCCGCTTCTTCTGGCCCGGTCTCTATCGCTCTGTGCGTCGCTATGTCGCTTCTTGTGACCTGTGTCAGCGACGGAAGACGCCTGCCTTGCCTCCTGCTGGTTTGCTTCAGCCAATTGAAGTCCCTACAGAGCCATTCTTCCGTGTGGGCCTCGATCTGCTCGGCCCGTTCCCTATTTCTACCAAAGGGAACAAGTGGATTGAAAAATTGCGGCTGGGCTGCAGAGAGAAAAATTGAGGCTGGGCTGCAGCCGTTACACGACGCGCGTTGCGCTTCCCTCTAGTCCAGCTGTGGCGTTCAATAACTCTTTAACATGTCGCGGGCAGGAGAGTTTAGCTCAAGTCAGAGTACTAGAATCTCTGCTCAAGCTCTACGTAAAATCAGCGACGCTTTTCTCGCTGTCACACCACATTCTCTGATCGCACTTTCACCTTTAACTACTACAGCTACCACAAGGGTTTGTTTAATCATTCACCATGGACGTGAGTCGCCGGCATGGTATCACCAAGCATCAGCATGGTTGCATTCCCGCTGAGCTGTGCTATAGCTGCCAAACAATAATAGACATTGTGCAAGCTCTGTTCAATGTACAGGAAACATTCATCTACTTCTGTAAGGACACGTTTTAGTTTCGTGTTATACCGATTCCTATGACGAAGGGATCAACCATATTTTCTTTTTGTCTTTTCAGTCAATGTATTGATCCTCCCCCCACCACCCTCTGAAAGCTCTAGGCACTGTTACGTTAGGCCCTGGAGTTCTTCGAACCAGACGCCATTGTGCGTGAACCTGCCTGTCGGGCTGCTTTCTACCCCAGTATCGGCGCTTAGTCGCGGAGGCACGGAGCCCCGCACTGTCCAGCACATGTGCACACTTGTCAGGTGGGCTAGGCAGCTCGCTGTGGTCGGGTTATGAGGAACCAGACAGAGGGATCACGGACACACCTTTCTTAAGCAGGGTGGCACAGCGTGGGACGACGCCGCTGTTGACGTTCTCATGGATCCAGCACCTTTTCTGAGAGACTGGTGACACAGCGTGGGACGACGCCGCTGTTGACGTTCTCATGGATCCAACACCTGAACGCTGCCTTTGCACCCGTAGGTGTCCCGGTCAGCGGCCATCTTCCCCCTCCGGAGTCATCCTGCTTTCCCCCACGCTCCTTCGGACTCAACCTCCTCGCCATGCGTTACAGAATCGAGTCTGCGAGGCGTGGGCCGGACACAAGTTTATTGTGTGGTGCGCTTGCGCACCCCATTCGACACCTCGGCCATGCTCATCATCAACGAGTGGCCCAATTTCTGCCGTGCTTGTGGGCGGAACACTGAAACGTACAGACAGCTGATTCGCGGGAAGCTGCTGTCACCGCCTCCTGAGGACCCCAGTGTTGGCAGACGAGGGGCCATAAAAGCGGCAGCCATTTTGTACAAATTCAGTTCATTCCTTGAGTTGAACTCGTTCACTCATCCTTCCATCGTGTAAATAAACCTACGTTCCTTCTTGTAAGAACGCGTCCTCCTCACTGGAAAACATCAGCTATGTGGACGACGGCGGGGGCCAGCTACCGTAACGAAATCCGCCGAACCCCACTCCTTACAGCACCTAACGAGGCTTTGCACTCCCTCAGTGTCAGCCCACCTTCAGCCACGGGACGATGTCGTGAGATCATGTCAATATGTGACATGGTGGTGACGTCATGGTGACGTCATGGTGACGTCATAGTGACGTCTTATGGCGACATATGATGACGTGATCTTGTGATGATTTTTGGATCACTCGTGTTGACTACACCACGGGACGCCGCCGGCGGCGATGGTCAATTTTCATGTTTGATGAGGCGTCAGGATTTCCCCTTCATAAGTGATGCTCTTTTGATCGTCAGCTTGTCGCCGATCAGCCGTTTCTTCTACGCCAATCGCGGATATATGATCAAGGTTATCGAGGTGGCTTGCCATTTGACGTTTTTACATTGCACTGTTGACGGGATATATACGCATGACCGTCGTTGTCGCCTGCAACAACCAAAGTGTTGCTCTGCTAAACACATGGATGACAGTGAAATTCCCGGCAAGGACGAATGAAACAGTTAGGAGGGAGTATTCTGCAATTCAAAAGAAAGAAAGAAGAAAAAGGAAGAACGAAAGAAAGAAAAGGAAAAAATAAGAAGACAGGAAGAAAGAAGGAAAGAAAGAAAGAAGGAAAGAAGGAAAGAAAGAAGAAAGAAAGAAGGAAAGAAAGAAAGAAGGAAAGAAAGAAAGAAAGAAAGAAAGAAAGAAAGAAAGAAAGAAAGAAAGAAAGGGAGAAAGAAAGAAAGAAAGAAAGAAAGAAAGAAAGAAAGAAAGAAAGAAAGAAAGAAAGAAAGAAAGAAAGAAAGAAAGAAAGAAAAGAAAGAAAGAAAGAAAAGAAAAGAAAAGAAAGGAACAAAGAATGAAGTTAAAGAAACTAAGAAAGAAAGCAAGAAAGAAAGAAAGAAAGAAAGAAAGAAAGAAAGAAAGAAAGAAAGAAAGAAAGAAAGAAAGAAAGAAAGTCAGGCACGCACACTCCAGGCTTCTTTTTTTGCCGACAGTTAAAGGCTCCTGACTTTTTCTATGGCTAGGAGGTTTCTTTTGGCGACATCGGTATTGCTGAAAAAATATACTATAAATACCGTAGATAAATCAATATTATTAAGCCCTGTGGAAATTCTTACAATCACGAGCACGAATGGCACTCTTGCTGGTCTTGCACGCACTTCCAGTCGAGCATTTAGTTCCGGTTTTCCCACTATTCAGAAAAATCTTGTAAAAAAAATTGGCCGCGTATCTGCGTGCTTCGCTGCAAATGTCGTCGAAAGACGATAGTCTTCTGCCGGCCGTACTACTATGTTTTGCCTTGCCTCAGACAGCACCTCCTCTATGTTGAATCGGCGGCATCTGGCTGGCATTGATAAAATAGAGGAGGCGCTGCGAAAGATATGGGCGCCATCTGGCAGTAGCATCGAGAAACAAATGCTTGTGCAGAACCAAGGACCACTGCCAGGCTGTTTTCGTGCATAGCGTCGCAATTTCAGCGCAGCCTAAAAAACACTAGGGTTTTCAGAATTACGTATCGATGAACTTTATATTAAAGGAACACACCACCTAGCACTTACGGTATTGATGTTGCGCCTCAGATGTGCTTAACATTTGCTTTTTCATCCACAATGTTCACATGTGTGAACGCAGCCGCTTGTGCAAGATGGCTGGGTGTTCAGCAAGGGGTTAAACTTTGGCGGGGCGGCTGAATAGAGGGACAGACAGACACACATACAGACCAAAATTTCCGCGTTGAAGTATCCACCGTTCTATACACGAAAATAAAGAATTAGACGGGGATAAGTGGGACGAAGTGAAGGCTGGTGCCGCCGAGTGCTTCAGGTCATGGGGCAAACGCCGAGCGCGAGAGGAGCGCGCCGAGATAAGAATCGTCTCTGACGCGATTCTCTTGCTCTCTAGGCCGGAGTCATGTGGCCCTTGCATCGCGGGGGCACTAACTTCGCTTCGAAAAGAGCTTAGGGTACTTCTCCAGCGACGCTGGGATAGCCTTAAGGCCGTCGCACGCGCTGAGAGGTGGGAAATGGAGGCATGGTGTAGTCGAACCATTCTACGTCGGCATTTAGCAAGAACGCATACGCCTTTAAATTCGCTCGTTGACTTAGAAACAGGAAACTTAGTGGAAACGCCGGACGGGGTACTTGAGCTGGCAAAGCGGTTCTATGAGAACCTTTACGCCGAGCCAGCTTCCTCCTCTTCCGCTTTTCCGTTCGTTAAAAATTCCGAGGAATTCGAGCTCTGTGACTCCCCCATCGTGGAGGAAGAGCTCTTGGCAGCTTTAAAATCTATGAAGCGTAATCGCAGTCCAGGTTCCGACGGCTTGACCGTGGAATTCTATGTCAAATTTTGGAAAGTTCTCGGGCAGCCTTTCACCGCTCTGGTGAACAGACTGCTCAGTGAGGGGACTCTGTCAGCAACTCAAAGGAAGGGGCTGATCACTCTCCTGTGCAAGGACGAGTCGAGACGCACCGACCTGCGAGCCTGGCGCCCCATCACACTACTGAACTGCGACTACAAGCTCATTGCAAAATGCCTGTCCGTAAGGCTCACTCCAGTACTCAGTACTGTTTTGGGACCGTACCAGGCATGCTGTGTTACAGGACGATCCTGCCAACTCCACGGTTTCGCGATCAGGGACCTGATCGAGTGGGTGAATGGACGGAAAATTCCGGCCATTCTGTGCTCATTCGATCAGGAAAAAGCGTTCGATATTATTAGCCATAAATATATTTTCCGAGTTTTAAATGAGGCAGGATTTAGCGATAAATTCGTGAGCATGATTCGCGCGTTATATTCTCGCCCGACTTCGTCTGTCATCATACAGGATCGCGTCTCAGAATGCTTCGACGTGTGCCGCGGAGTTAGGCAGGGGGGACCCGCTCTCTCCTGCGCTCTACGTGCTCGCGTTCGAGCCGCTTCTGCAGAAGCTTTCCTGTGACAGCAGGCTTGGCAGTTTTCCCCTTCCACCGGGCGCCCCTTCAGTTGCGCTGTTTGCTTACGCAGACGACTTGTCCATTACCGTAGCGGGCGAGGCAGACGTCTGCCACGTGTTGGACGTGATGGACAGTTACTGCAAGGCAAGCGGCGCAAGAATTAATCGGTTGAAAAGTGCAGTAATGTACTTCAATTCAGTTCCAACTAGCGCGCAACCAGTACACGGCTTACCCGTGAAGGCTCGGTTGCGCATCTTAGGTTTCCACTTCGAACCGGGAGGCCTGACTGCTGAAAACTGGCAGATGACTCAAAACAAGCTTGAAGCCAGAATTCAGGAGCTCGGAGCGCTCTCATGTCCGCTGACTGCGAGAGTAACAATCATCCGATCGTTACTCTTTTCGTTCCTCATTTATGTCGCTAGTATTATGCCGGTCGCGAAGCATACCCAGAAACGTTTGGAACAGCTTCTCTTCCGTTTTCTGTGGAGCGGGTCCTGTATCAACGTGTCGCGGCTGGTCCTCAAGCTGCCCAGGGATAAGGGAGGCCTCGGAATTCCCGACCTTGGGCATCATGGCCCGCGCGCTGCACGTTAGATGGACCCACGTAGCGTTAGACTCGGACATGACACTCACTCGAAGCTTCGCGTCATTTTTTCTTAGCACGCGTTTACGGCAGTTCTCGGGGGGTGCGCCTCTCTCTCATTGCGTGCCCCGCGCGGGAACTCCGTCCCCCTTCTACGCGGAGGCAGCTAGAACTCTAGCAGAAATTAGGCGCGTCAATCCCGACATCGAGATAGTCGAGGTTGCAACTTCAAGATTTAGTTGACACACTAACCCCGGCACTTTCAGAGCACTACAAGATGTTTGACCTGTCCCGGCATAAGCCGAGCTGGAAGCTCATAACTGCCAGCTTTCTCGACGCCAGACGCGCTACTTTCATGTATCGCCTGGCAAGAGGGTGTCTGCCTATCATGTACAGACCCTTCACAACCACCGCCCAAAGGGGGGTTCTGTCCATTCTGTCAAAGTCGAGAGGACCCGGTTCATATCTTCTGGCAGTGCGCCATTCCAAAAGCCCTGCTCCAAAGAATAGCTGACTTGTTTAATCTCCCGGGAGTTCCGTATCCCACAGTGAGATATCTCAATCCTTTGCCTTCTCACGCGGTTAACCAGTTCGTGCTTCTTCTCGTCGAGTGCCTATACCAAGTGTGGTTGGCGCGCTGCACTGCCGTTTTCGGGGGGGAGGGTCGCGAGCCTTCAAGAAGTACTTGCAAAAGTACGGAAGGAGGTCTGGTTCCATCTCTTCCGCGAGCGGTACCGCTTAGGCGTTAAGAAGTTTCTCGAAAACTGGCATCGGCCGGCAGTGATCTATAGTCAGTCAAGAGGGACACTAACCATTAAATTCTAATGGCTTGCCTACGAGCAACACGACTCTGGGAGTCGTCCTTTTTCCTTTGCATGATTTGTTTACGTCGGGCGGAACTTGGTTTCGCCGGCGCGCGCGCCAGCGCTCCTTCCTCCCCACACTGGGACCTCCCCACTGTGGTCCTCTCCCTCCGCCACCCTTGCACGTCACGAGCCCGCTTCGGCGCGCGCTCCTTCCTCCCTCTCCCCCCTCGCTCGCCTCCGAGCGAGAGGACCTACTACTTTTCGTTCCTTCTCAGAACGGGCTTCTTCTTCGTCTGTTTTTCTTTTTAACGGCTCGCATATTCGCCGCGCCTCGCGCGCTGGCGCGATGGTTGTTTGCGTGCGCAACACTCTTGCGCTCGCGATCCACGCCTCTCGCTGGAACGGAAACAGCAGGCATAACTTTGCTACGTCTGTCTCGTGCGCGCCGACCTTCGTCGTCGCGCTGGACGGTAGCGTACTCGTCCACATCGGACGGGATCCTCGGCGGCCTCAAACTGCCAGGTGGTTCGGATCGGCTGCAGCTCCCTACGCAGCGACTTCGGTTGTTGTGGAAAAGAGCAGCCCCCTTGCCTGGGGAAGGCACCGGCCGTCTCGTTGGCGTGGGGCCACGGGACTTGCCGCGTTTTCTCGGCGCCTTGCGCCGTGCGAACGCGGCACCCTTGTCCGGGTAGGACCGTCTGCCCAAAACAAAAAACTCCCGCCCTGTGACCCGGGGCGGGAAGCTTGCCGGGGCGAACGTATTGGATGATGAGGGGTCGATGAGTATGTAAGCTCTGGGACGAGGCGCCTTCGGGATGCCGACTCCCCCTCCCTTCTGACAACGGCAAGTATCACAAGACAATCATCTTTAAAAACTGCAGAGAAACGATGCATGTAAGGAAGGGTGTTTTCCACTAACGTGAAAACTTGGAAGGGGGAAGCATGCAGTGTTTCGAGAGAGATTTCTCTGATAAGGCACTGGTGGTGCCAAGCCCGAAACAGGGCATGTGGAAAAGGGTGTTTCCACTCCACTAACGTCATCGGAAAACTGCGTAGGGATGCAGCTTACCCTAAGGCGCTTCCTCTTCCTCTTCTTCCCTACATGCCCCGTTTCAGTTCCCTATGGCATGTAGGGAAGGGTGTTACAGCTGCGCTAACGTCGTCGGCTATTGTTGTCGTTTTTCTCCGGACATGGTTCGTAACCAATGGAGGAGATTGGCGGAGTAGTGGCCAAACTTATGCAATAATTTCTGTTGTTTATTATACGCAGAAGCTATAGTGAATACAGTGATTTGAAGTAGCAGTTATTGATAACGAAAAGGTTAAAGCAAGAAGAATTTAGCTAGATATTCTTTTAGTCTCGCTGATGAATTCCTGAATGGCGAAGAAAACATCCCCATGACTGTATCCCGGAGGAGTGGCCGCAAAAGAACGAATTCAGGTTCTGATACTCCCAGGCCCAGCTTGCGAAGCGATGGTACTATTATTCTTTTCGGCAATGTCGTGTACCGGCGACAGGATAGAAAGAAAGAAACAATAGTTTCCACCTCATTACAGAAGATGCACAGAGGGGAAGGCACTAAACATACTCCATGCAAGTGAAGTTGAGGGAGGTAACGCGGCAACGAAATTTTGGTATGTTGGGCTAACTGTCGCCTTCTTCATTTTTAGTGGACCGGTGGCGAGTAGTGGGATTCACCCAATTTATGTGCCGCATACCCGTTTTTATAATGGACCGTGACCATGACACACCGTGACTACATGGCACACCATGACAACACGAGACGACGACATGTCAAAGCCTCGTCGCATGAGTCTGCGACGAAACTTATGAGACACGCGACGTCGCAAAGCCCTCCTCGGGGGGTAATGTTCTTCCTCCCAAATACGACGCAGCCCTCTCCCTCACCGCTTATGATGAATCGTGACGACATGACACACCGTGACTACATGACATGCTTCATACCGTGACATACCGTGACTACATACAGGTGCTTCGCCCCTAAAATAAAGCTCGTATGAAATCAATCGTTCTGAAGTTCCTACACTCGCACATCTCGTAATGATATCGTGCTTTAGGGACGTAAATCCCCAGCAATGATTATAACGTTTTCGCCCTCACAGCACGATTGTGTCCACCGTGAGTTGAAGCGTGGGGAGCGAACGAGGAGGAGATGCGAGCGGGGCCTCATGACGCTATCGCGTTGCACCAATGGTTGCACTCTTGAAGGTGAAGCTTTAAGCGTCCTCCAAGTTGTTCGCCCAAGTAACTTTTATCTATAACTGTGATTCAGGGAAGTACCTATTGAAGCACCTTCCGAGGTGACTGATGCTGCGTCAGCAAGAGGCCTGTGCGTAAACCAGGAGAATATTAACGCGCTAGCGTTAAAGAGCTCGTTTCGCAGAAATTCCGGCGTCCGCGTCGGCTTCGGCGTCGGTGTCGGCGTCGGTTTCGGCGTCGTTGGTTGTGAGCGAAAAATCATCATCTTGTCCGTGGCCGAAAAAATGGAGAAAGGTGCAAATAAAATAAATAATAAAAACTTCCAGGTCCGAGTGAGGATCTTACCCTGGCCGTCTGCGCGGCAAGCAGGTGTTCTACCACACAGCCATGCGTATGCTGGGAAATACATTGAAAAAATTGAGGGACCCTTAAGCTTCGCCTTTAAAAGTTGAACGCGATATCCGGTCCCTAGAGCGTACTTCAATCACTTAGTGCACACTGTGTAATGGGTAGTATGCTTTAAACCACGAGCAATTATGCGCGGGAAATGCAGGAAATGTTTTCGAAGTTGCTATGCACCCGCTACGTGGTCTTAAGGGAGTACGCGCAGTGGCATGCGTGCCTTCTTTAATGGGTACACGTCTTTGATCCACTATGTCGTTATTATATTCGCATCTTCTGACGCCCGATGGCAATGTACGCTTGTACCACGCAATATTACTGGGATATTACATGTTGTATTGTGACGCCTGTATACAGGACGCGCGTGATTGCAAAGCACGAGTTATTTTCACTGCAATTCCAAGCACAGGAAGTTATTTTATGTGTAATCCCAAGCAAAAGCGTGGCTGTGTGGTAGAAAACCTGCTGGCCACGCAGACGACCTGGGTTCGATCATCATTCGGACCAGGAAATTTTTATTTTTTTTTTATTTGCATCTTTCTCGATTTTTCGGTCACGGACAAGATGATTTTTTGCTCACAACCAACGACGCAGCCGCCGACACCGACGCCGACACCGACGCCGACACCGACACCGCAATTTCTGCAAAACGAGTTCTTTAACGCTATCGCGTTAAAATAACTTCTTCTGCTTGGAAATGCACTGAAAAAAATTGGGAGACCCTTAAGCTTCGCCTTTAAGAGCTGAACGCGATAGCGATATCCTGTCCCGAGTGCCTACTTCAACCACTTAGTGCGTACTTGCTATGCACCCACTACGTGGTGTTAAGGGAATACGCGCAGTAAGGTTTGTGCCGTTTGTAATGGGCGGCCGGCTTTAACCTACGAAATCGTTATGATAGTCACATATTCTGACGCCCGATGGTAATGTACGCTTGTACCACGCAATATTCCTGGGATATTACATGTTATATTGCGACGCCTGTATAAAGGTCGCTTGCGTTTGCGAAGCATGAAAGTTATTTTCACTGCATTTCAAAGCAGAGGAAGTTATTTTCACTGTATTTCCAAGCAGAGGCAACGTATGGTGTGAGAATTTAAAAAGCAACTTGATTTAAATTCTCACACCATACGTTATCTTGTACCACCCAAACCCAACGCTAAACCCAATGTTATGCCAGTTGACATGCTCTTATTAATGGGCATGCACAGTTTATGGAAAACTCGCATGTTAGACAGGCATGCGGAACCAATGGTGTCTTTGCGGTCACATTTCGTGCAAATGACTGTACAGCTAAAAGACTTCTATGAAGAACTACAGTTTCAGCCGGACTAGTATCCACAGTTCATAAAATGCACTGCTCAAATACTCTTTTAGAACAAAGTGTTGCGTGAAATTTGTTTTGTAATGCCTAGTGTACATTTGTGGAGGCAGCCTTAAGCATTTTGGACGCTATGTGTATACATGAACCTCATTTGTAATAAATACCATGTAAGAGAGAGAAAAAAAGAGGCGTGGCAGTGTTCTAGAACATCTGCTTGCCACGCTGACGGCCCGGGTTCGATCCTCACTCGGACCCTGAAATTTTTATTATTTATTTTATTTGCATCTTTCTCGATTTTTCGGTCACGGACAAGATGATGATTTTTCGCTCACAACCAACGACGCCGACGCCGACACCGACGCCGGAATTTCTGCGAAACGATCTCTTTAACGCTATCGCGTTAAAACTCGTGCTTCACAAACACATGCGTCCTGTATACATACGTCACAATTCAGTATTACTGCATGGTGCAAGCGTACATTGCCATCGGGCGTCACGACACGTGAATATCATAACGACATCGTGGTTTAAAGCCGGCAACCCATTACAGAAGGCACAAACGTTACTGTGCGTATTCCCTTAACTCCACGTAGTGGGTGCATAGCAAGTATGCACTAAGTGGTTGAAGTACGCACTAGGGACAGGATGTCGCTATCACGTTCTACTCTTAAAGGCGAAGCTTGAGGCTCCCGCAATTTTTGTAGTGGTCTACACTTTACATAAATCCGGAGAGTCTTCACAACCAATTCACTGGATTTCATACATAGGTAATACTTGAAATATATTGATTAAAGATTCGGCAGATCCCATGCATTATGGGAATCGATGTTATGCGAAGCATGCGGAGGGAAGGTGAATGTGGTGTTATTTTTTTTATTGAGTGAGAGGTTACGAAATGACACTAAAGATATTTACAAGTGTTTTAGGCACAGACATATGCTGAACAGTCGCATATGTTTTATATAACCAGTTGTTTATAGTAGCGTAACGATGCGAACAGCAACATGGCTGTTACGAACACCAGAAGCGGTTTAAGCTGATATGTAGGGCTTGTGCTCGCGAGGATGGTAACCCTGGCGAGTGCTACATCGACCAACTTCATTGGGTGGCTCTTAAGTATACAAATGACGTTAACCCGACGCGACGCCTGTATCGTAGGACTACAAATGCAATGTTTATACAATTAGATAGCCAGCAATGCCAGCACAATTGACGTATCACGAACATTGCGCCTACATAGCGTCTTTTTCCAAAGCACTTTCGAGATCTGGCGTGGCTCTGTGGTAGAATACTTGATTGCCACGTAGAATTGTTGGGTTCGATTCCTGCTGGGACCCTGACAGTTATTCTTTGAAATGGTCGGGTCAACGCTGCCGATGTCAGTTTTTCTTCACGCTTTCGCATTTAAATTACCAATGTCTGTTCTCGCCTTTCCAAAGTAGATATAAACCGTTCTTAAAGCTCTCGCATTTAAATTACCAATGTCTGTTCTCGCCTTTCCAGGGTACATATAAATTGTCAATGACCTGCGGCGCATACTCGCCATACCGCGGATTGGGGTATATGGGTATGCGCCACACGTGTCTCAAGGAAACTCTTTGACGACGTACGTGACGGGATTTTCGTGCTTTCACGTCATGACCAGACAGTCGTATTCGTCAAACCCTTTTACCCTTCCATACTAAATTTAGTCTACCCCAAGTTAAGGAGGTGATCAAGAGAGCACCCAGACGTAGGCGGCTAGCTAGCTAGCTAGATAGATAGATAGATAGATAGATAGATAGCAGTACCGACATTCTCGACTAAATTGGAATGGAATGGAAAACAATTTTATTGGGTCCTGCGGAACGCGACTGGGTCGCGCACCCTGCTCAGTCCCACGTAGGGTACCGGCAAGCCGAGCCTGCCGGCCAGCTCGGGGGTCTTAGTTTGAACCATAGGTGAGTGCACGGTGCTCCATCAGGGGCGGGGAGGTAAATATGGCGGGGAAGGCGCGCCATCAAGTGACGCGCTCGATCATGCATTGATGGTTCCTAACTTCACCTGCCCAAGCGCCAGCTGACAACAAGAACTAAGCGAAGGACAAGCACTCCTAGTGATGCAGTAACATGGAGGACGAAATTGGTTGCGCAGTATTTTGGAAATTATTCATGAGATATATGACTTAAGTGCGAAAATCGCGCCATCTTTCAGCAGTTAAAACTACTGCCTTTGAGATGAATACATTGGCATTCCTATCAAAGGTGTTACCACCATAGGT